>JAJPUD010000728.1:311216-360181 GCA_023553655.1 Myrmecobius fasciatus
CTTCCTTCCTTCCTTCCTTCCTTCCTTCCTTCCTTCCTTCCTTCCTTTCTTTCTTTCTTTTTTTCTTTCTTTCTTTCTTTCTTTTTTTTTCTTTCTTTCTGGCTTTTAAAGTTGAGCTCTGCTTCTGGGGTACAGAGGGCATTGTCCCAAGCTTCTTGAGTTAAGTTACTGGCTTTGAACTCTGGGGCCTCAGGTATTTGGTGATTTGTTCACTGTGCTGGGGTGGCCTGACCTAATCATACCTATTGTTGGCTGGTTTGGTATTTTGCTTTCTGCATGGGGCTAGAAGGTCTACTATGGGTCTTCTGTGCCACTGTTCTGTTAAGCCAGGACCAATTGCTAATCTTGTTCTGTGACTAGGACCCTCCAGCTGCCTTGTCTGGACACCATCTGCACTGGGTTGAACTCTCTTTTCACCAAAATGAGACCGACCTTTCCTGAAATCCTTCTAAGCTATCTTTTTTATTTGTAATGTCAATTCTAAAATTTTTGAGAATATTAATATATTCTCTCTTTTTAAAATAGTATTTTATTTTTCTAAATACATGCAAAGATAGTTTGAGACATTCACCTTTGCAAAACTTTGTGTTCCAATTTTTTCTCCCTCTCTTTCTCCTACCCCTCTACCCAAGATAGCAAACAATCCTATATAGCTTAAACATGTACAATTCTTCTAAACATATTTCCATATTCACCAAGTTGCACAAGAAAAATCTGTTCAAAAGTTTCCAAGCTATCTTAAACTGAAAAATTGTTTCATTCTGTTTCTTTGTAGGTTCTATCACCCCAAAATATGTTCAGAAGCTCGATTTAAAGTTGTTTCTGAGGGAAACCTGGGAGAGCTCAGTCAACTTCTTGGCTTCTGACATCAACTCCACTCCTCCCTGGAAGAGCCACTTCTCATATACTGCTGTAAATTTCTGTCCATAGTATCAAATCTGGTACCTTAAATATATTCATCACCTCTACTTTATATTCATACCAATATTCATAATATTAATTTATATTTGTAAATTTACAAATTTATATTCACTTAAATTATACCTATAGTCTGATAGTTTTCCCTATTTTCTTCTATTTAAATCTGAATTTTGCAATAAGAAGGTCACAATCTGAACTCCAGAAAGCTTCACGTCTTGTTTTACTTATCTATATAGTACTTCTTCATCTTTGGCTTGAAAGTATACAGTGAATATAATTTCTATATTGACCATCTGGTGATGTCCATCTATAGAATTGTCTTTTAGGTTGTTGAGGAAGAGTATTTGCTATGACCAGCAATTTATCTTGACAAAATTCTATTAGTCTCTGCCTTGCTTCATTTTATACTCGAAGACCAAACTTGCCTGTCACTTTATTTTTTATTACCTACTTTAGAATTTCAATCTCCTATATCCCCATGTAAGTGCCTGTGTGCTTGTGCATGTGTGTATGTGTGTATGTGTATTATTTCTAAAAGATGTAGATTTTCATAGAACTGATCAGCCCTGACCTTTTTGGCATCAATAGTTGGAGCATGGACTTGTATTGCTATGATGTTGAATGGTTGGCCTTGAATTCCAACAGAGATTATATCCTGCTTTTACAACCTATTAGTATATCACTTTCACAATTATATTCTGATTTTCCCATCCTTCTATTGACTAGGAAGGGCTACTCCATTTTTCATAAGGGATACAACCAAAGTATATGTAATGATCACCTGAAATAAATTTACCTATTCCTATCCAACAACCAAAATGTTGATGTTTAATCTTCTTAGGTCCTGTTTGACCACAGGCAGCTTACTGTGTTTTCATAGGCTTTACATTACAGGTTTCTATGCAATGTTGATCTTTATAGCATCCAGCTTTCATCTTCAGACAACTTTACAGTCAAACTTCTTTAGACTTTGGCCTAGCTGTTTCATTTTTTTCTGTAGCTATTTGTAGTTGCTCTCGACTTCCCCAGTAACATGTTGGACACCTTCTGGCCTGAGGGACTCATTTTATGATGTCATATTTTTAGTAATTTAAATGCTTTCCATGGGATTTTCTTTTTTTTCCATTTCCTTTCCAAGTGGATCACCTTTGGAAGAACTCTCCCACTATGACCTGCCCATCTTGAGCAATCATGCACAGCAGAGTTCATAGTTTCATTGAGCTATGCAAACTCCTCTACCATGACAAGGCAGTGATTCAGGAGTGGAAATACATACACATATATGTATATATGCAATGAGACAGAGACAGGCAGACAGACATATGGACAGAAACAGAGACAGAGTAAAATCACAGGTTAAGTCCTATATCTGAAGTTAAAAGACATTGGTTCACATTCTACCTGGAAATGTTAATAGTAAAATGATTATGGATAGCTTTCTCTCTCTCATTCTAAGTTTCCTCATTTGTCAAATGAGGATTATAATACCTCTAGTATTCACCTCACAGCGTTGCCATGAAATTCAAATAAGGTAATGTAGGTAAGAAAACAATGTGTTATAGAAATGTCAACTATTATTATTCAGAGATATCTTAGTAATTAAGACCTACAAGTCTTTTCCATCTTATTCAGATAAATGCTTTCATTTTCTAGTTCACTTTATTAGACTCTTAATTGAATTATTCTTCCTTACTCCCCTTTCCCCCCAACTATCATAAAAATTATTCTTATTTTTTAAGTTTCAGAGAGCTGGTCTTTGTAGCTTTGATGGTCACATAATGGTGCTGGCCAATTTTTTTAATTGCTTAAAAATACTGTGAATTTTGATACAGTCTATCTCAAATGAATCTTTTGGAATATGTTTATATAACATTTTAGATGCCCTCATTATTTGCATTAAGGAAGACATAAAACAAGAAAGATTATATTCATAAAATAGTTAACCAATGTTAAGAGAAAAGGAATACAAATGGAAGAGAAATTTTCTATAGATGTTGAGGTCATTTAAACACTCCTATTGATGGATCACATTGCACTGATTGTATCAAGATTCTTAGTTCTACAAGGACATTTTAGTAACTGTCACAGGAAAAACCAGCATGCAGTAGGATGTTCAATCCATTGAATCAGTTATGCTTTATGAAGCTCCTAATAAATATCAAAAGGTCAAGACAATAGATGCTACTTATTGCTTGCTTCAGGGAGTATTTGTAAAATTCAGGCTTTCTCCAGATAATGATAATTTCTGCTATCAAGGGCTTGCTCAAATCAAGGATTTAGGGGTCTTTCAACCATCATCACTATAAGCCGGGTAAGGCTGAAACTTTAATTTGTGCTGGTGAAATTGTCATAGTGAATCTACTTAAAGAAAACAAAGATTGACCTAGGAAACCTGTGTCCCTCTGGATAGGATAGCTCCTCATCCCAGTATTTGGGGGCAAGCCCCAACAATGTCTTAAAGGAGGGAATTGCAAAGGGATATTTGCTGGGTTAGGGTGCACAGTTCTTTGTATATTCATCTGAAAAGATCACAGTGGCAGCAAGTAGGGTAATAAGGTACAGAGAATATAGTGTCAGATGGCTTGGGAGAATGAAGTGGGAGAGGAAGACAGACATATTTAAGAAATAGACTCAGATGGGGAGTGAATGAAGTGAACTATGAAATGGAAGTAAGAGGGGCACCTAGAGTCATTTACATCTCAGAGTTGGACAGCATAGGTGAGTAGTAATGGGAGGAATATTTGAGGGATAAGGTTTTTGAATTTCATTCTTATAGGATGCTAGTAGAGGAATGGTCTAAATTTTATCTACCACCTTAAAGGCACCATATCCTTACAAGTAGGTTGTTTGGTCCACAGCAATATAATATTTAATCACTTATATTTTATAAGGTATGTTAAGGTCTAGGGGTTAGATTTTTAAAATATATATTTAGTTATACTTTTTTGTTTCTAAAAAGCTGGGATAATTTACTTTTTGTCTCACGCAGTTTTCATTTATGATTCCTAGAAATAAAGTTCTAATAAAAAACAGGCTTGAAATAAAAAATCTCATTGTGATTCAGATGAAGGACTTTAAAGCCAAATTACCCTGGCTTTCATTGAGTGGCCAATAATAGCCCTACCCCAAACTTTTATTGTTCTTTGTTTAGGGTTTTTTTTGTTTTTGTTTTTGTTTTTGTTTTTTTTTTTTCTTTTGCATTTTGCTGAGACAATTGAGGTTAAGTGACTTGCCCAGGGTCACACAGCTAGGGAATGTTAAGTGTCTAAGATCAAATTTGAACTCGGGTCCTCCTGACTTCAGGGCTGGTACTCTATCCACTGCGCCACCTAGCTGCCCCCTTTGTTTAGGTTTTGATAGCTTAGAATGAATATAAATAGAAATAACTTTTTGTTCTGGACAGAAATTCTGGGGATTTCCCCTTCTCTGATAGAAACTTTTTTTTAATATATTTTTATTTTTTTATTAAAGGTTTTTATTTGCATAACATATATATGGGTAGTTTCTCAGCACTGATCTTTACAAAGCTTTCCATTACAAGTTCTACCCCCAGTCCCCTTCCCTCCCCTAGATGGCAGGAAGTCCACTACATGTAAATAATGTTGAAATACTTGACGAGTTGTGCAAGAAAAATCCTATCTACAAGAAAAAAAAGAAAATCAGAAAAAGGAAACACAATGCAAACAAACATCAATAGAAGCATGAAAATGTCATGTTGTGGTCCACATTTCACATCCCTCTCTCTGGGTGTATATGGTTTTCTTCACTGAACAATTGGAACTGGTTTGAGACATTTCTTTGTTGCAAAGAGCCATGCCCATCTGATAGAAACTTTTGCGATGGTAAACTAGACGATCTTTTGCCTCAATTCTTACCTAGCCCTTAGTCATGAAATGGATATTGACTCAGAAAGACCTTAATTTAGAGAGGTGAGGAGAGAGTAATCTTCAATGGCTCATGAGCCATTTCTAGTCCTCTTGTCTTTTATCTTGCTATTGGACAGGGATCTGTCTGGAAGAAAAACTTTGCCTCCCTTAAATCCAATTCGAGCACAAGTCTTAACTTCAGCTTTATGATGTCATTGTTCTTCAAGATTGAAGGATGAACATCAAGTATGACACTGATTACTTGCATAAGGCAATTTGTTGGTGGACCCTTGTGAAAAGGACTTTGAGAGAAGCAATCATGAGAGGCATTCATGAATTTTTGAATGACTACTTGTAGACCTCAGAACTATAGACTTGTAAAGGAAGCTACAACTCTCCACTCAACACTTCTAGCACTTTCCACCCTAGAGAATGCTTGGAGTAGACTCCCCTAACTGAAATGGTTTCTTCTTTCTTTGGTTGAAATGAGATGTTTTATCTTATATCTTTATTATTTTTTATTCTTTGACCAGTTCTAATCAATATAACTTCACCCAACTTCTATTTGAGAGTCCAAATATGATGGTTCTACTATGATTTCTGGTGAGAACATAAATATGTATTAGTTTTTGTGTTGCCTGTATTCAATTAAAAATACTCCTAAAATGATCTGTCTTAATGGGATCTCATACCAAGCTCTCTATGGACTCATTGTCTCTGGAGCTGCTTTGTGAGACAACATTGATTGTAATGTTCCATTATACATACATATATACATACCCATCCTTGTGTTAAGGTGGTGAGCCTGGACTCCCCCAGGAGTCCAAAGGGAGAAAAGGTTAGGGGTAGAGTGGGGGCTTCTGGTTAGAGTCTATATAATCTTGTGTTTTACAATTTGTAGTTTGCACTTCTCTCCTGACACCTTATCTGTTAGTTGCTCTTTCTTGTGAGATTGTAATAAATCCCTTATTGCTTTTTTACCTTGTATGTCTTTCTCTGATTTTAATTTTGGGTAAGGATCACTGTCCCACACAGTATTGATTAAATAGCTCCAATTATCAGTGATAGAATCTCTCTCTCTCTCTCTTTTTCTCTCTTTCTCATTCTCTCTCTTTTGCTCTCTCATTCTCTCTCTCTCATTTTCTCACTCTCTCATTCTCTTGCTCTCTCTCATTCTCTCGCTCTCTTGTTCTTCTCTCTTCTCTTTCTCTCTCTTCTCTCTTCCCCTTAGCTTTTGGGACTTGATTACTTACATAGGTTAAGCTAGAACTGCTATGGTCATATGCAATTAATTTTTAAAATCAAATCTAGTTATAGAAATTTATTTTGGTCTTTAATCTAACAATCAATCTGCAAAAATATCTGAAATGATTACTAAATCTGATATGTTGTCTATCAAGATACAGTGAATTTCATTTTTTAAAAAAAATTGCTTCTCCCTATGCTTACTCAGCTCATTCAGCTCATTAACTTTTAATTAAAAGATGCATAGACATTTAATAGATAGAAATTTAGACATAAAGTAAAGAGACCTGGGCTCAAAACCCATTTCAGATATATAATATTTGCACTACTCATGTCACAAGTTGTTGGAAGAGCAGTGTTTTGCATACATTAAAACACATACAAATGTGAGTTATTTGTACCACAAGTTCAATTATTACAGATGGTAAAGCTAATTAATTGACTTTAAAAAAAAACAACTTTTTACTACCCCTTAAAATGTTCATACATTTTAGGAATTTAGAGTACGATTATCTTTTTCTAATTTCTTATATTGGCAGATCCTACCCATCTACCCAACCCATGATGCCATGGGCAATGCTATTTAATTATTTCAAAATTAAAAATTAGGAAATATCAAATGTTTTTAACCTCAAATCCACAATGAAAATGCCAACTTTCAACCATAGTGAAAGCATGATCCTAACTAAATCAAAAAAGACAACATGTTAACCACAGACATCTCCTAAGGAGCTCCTTAAGTATTCAAGATTATAGCTGAGACTTCTTATCTCGCCAGATTCACATTTTCAACAGAGGCAGAATTTTCAACTGAATGTGTGTTGGGAAAAAAAAATCAGGCTTTCTAGAAGAAGAAATGTGTATATATGACCAATGATCTTTTCATTACCAAATTAGGGAAAAGAGAAGGGGAAGGGAATATGCATATATATATTGTGCCTATTATATATCAGTACTTTGTAGATGTTATCTCATTTCATCCTCACAACAATCCTGTGAGACAGGTGCTATTATTATCTTCATTTTACAGGTGAGGAAACTAAATCACAAATATTTCATCTTCTGTCTCAGCCTTCTCCTCTGTTTCTTTCAAAGCTCATCTAAACATAATCACCTTCTGGATCCCCCCAGCTATTACACACACTCTTCCCCCAGTGCCTTGTATTTATTTTGCATATATAACCCAGCATACCAATAATAGAATGAACAAAAATGAATATCTTAGAACAGACTCTGGGAAGGCTGTGTGTGAAGGTGGCTTGGATTTGTATTCCTAGTAAGGCAGGGCTACTTATGAGTACAAACTTTTTCCTATATAATAAGAAACTCTTTGAGGGCTGAGAATGTTTCATTTTTGTCTTTATGTCCTCAATCCATGGCTCATAGTGGATTATTAATGTATGTTTATTGAATGAAGTAAGAAGGAATAGGGAGAAAGAAAAAGGAAAGCTCAAGAGGATTGTGAAATTGAAAACCTATGTCCCACTTTATTTTGTATCATTTTAATAAGGCTTTGTTAATTTATTATGAATTAATGTTCAACTTACTCTGTATTGGTTGTCTTCATTATGTATGAGCTTCTTTAAACCTGTAATATGTTGCCTATTGTGAAATTTGAAAAATGATACTTCACAATTAAGAACTGTATTTTGATAAAATCCAGACATAATTGTATAGGGCCGATTAGGGAAATTTGTGAGTTTATTCTTATGGGCCAAAGTGCAACCACAGAAATTCTAATCTGTGAACTTTTGCTGACCATGGGGGAGGATAAGCCAATCAGGAGAGAATGTGTTTGCCTATCACATAACTTTCCAGGGAATTTGAATAATTGGGACGATAGGATATGTGCCTACCCCAAGACTTTCCAAAGGATGTTAGGGGATGTTGGTCCACTTGGTGAGGAACTGATATAAGCAGTAGCAACCAATAGAGAAATAATCTGTATAGGTGTTGTGTAAATGCTATGATAGTTGCTCTATCAGATGGATCCTTGACTACAGAGGAGTCTTGGATCCACTATATTGGTATTTGCTAGCTATACTAATAAAATGACCATGCTCAGATTTTTGTGCCTGAGTATCTTTTATCACAGATTTTTATTATGACAGAAAAAAAGAGGTAATTGAAATGGGGGAAAGAGGATAAGAAAGAAAAGCAAAAGTATAGAACAAAAGTACAGAGGGAAGAAAAGAGAAGGAGAAGGCAAAAAAGATCCAGTCAACCAAGTAATATTTTTAAGCACTGGGGAAATAGGAAGGTTAAAGAGGGGTTGCTCTTGAGTAGCTTAAGATCAAAGAGGGGAAAAAAAGGCAGAAAATATTGGAGGTGGAAGGAGAAGAGAGGGACGTGAAACAAGATGGAAAGAAAAAAAGGAAAAGGAGAAGAAAGAGAAGAAGGATGGAGGGGGAAAGGACAGAAGAGGGAAAAGAAGAGAAAAGAAGAGAAGGAAGGATAGGAAGAGGGAAAGGGAAGAAGAGAGGTGACAGAAGGGGGCATGAGAGAAAAGACAAAAAGAAGTAAAAAGAAGAGGAAGAAAAGGAAAGGAGAGAATTAGGGAATTAAAGATGTGAGAAAGAGGGAGGGAGGAAATTACAGGAGAGAAAAGAAAGAAAAAGAAAGTAAAAAGGGGGCAGAGAAAAGAAAAGGGAAGGACAGACTTAGAGAAGATGAAGGGAAAGGGAAAGAAGGAACAACAGAAGAAAGAATAAAAGGAGAAAAGGATATGTGTAGGGAAGAATGTGGGAAAGAGGGAGAGGGGAAAGGAAAGATCAAGAAAAGAAGAGGGGAGGGAAGGTCAAAGTTAGAATAGAAGTTGAGGAAGGAGAAAAGGAAAGATGATCAGGGAGGAAGAAAGTGAAGGAAAGAGAATGTAGAAGAAAGAAAAAAGAAAACGAAAGGAGACGGGGAGGAGAGAAAGAAAAAGAGAGAGGGGCAAAGGAGAGAAGGAAAGGGGGAAGGGGAGAAGAAAAGAAAAGATGAGGGAACAAAAAGTGCGGGAAAGGAGAGAGCACAGTAAGAGAGGAGAGAAACAGCGGAATGGGGGGGCAGGAAGGGATAAGAGGGGGAAAGGCGTGCATCCTACTTTCTAGGTTCCACCACACCTCCTTGTGCTACTCCCTCCGCTCCCCACCTCTTCCCCCACCCCCTGCCCACTCTGAACTCCCTCAGGTTTCCGGAGCTACAAGCCCCATTCCCCGTTGCCAGGTAACCACCACTCTCCCTCAGAGTCTCTGAGGATCCCGGGTTGTTCCCTCCTCTCCCTGAGGGAAGAATCCTATCAGACGCCGGAATTTCTGTCACGTGGCCTTCTGGCAGCTCCCTATCTCAAGGTCCTCTTCCCTTCCTCCAGGGCCACGCCCATATCATCCCGGATCCCCGCCCAAGGTGGGGGACCCGGCGCCGGGGAGGGTGGAGGGGTTGGGCGGGGCCAAGGCGGGGCCATGCTATCCCTCAGTCTCGGTTCCTGGCTTTCAGCACCTGCTGCTGTCCGGTACCGCCGCCGCTGCAGGCACTTCCAGCAGGTAGGGAAGAGGGACTGTACCGGTCCAGGTGATTCTGTAGAGGGTTTGGGAGTGGGATGAATCGGAGTTGGAACACGAGGGCTGGGGAGGCCAGCACTGGGTATGGATCGGAGATACCTGAGGAGTGCAGGTGGCAGGAGAGCTGCTGGGAATGGTGGGTGGGTGGGGGATGACGTAGAACAAAACTTCCCCCGGGCTTTTTTTGGGGGGGAGGGAGCGGACACACCTGTCTCCATCCCTATTCTACTTTGAAGCTCTCGAGTCCTGACAGATGATTCAGTAGAGGCCCTGCCTCGAGCCCCTCCTAAGGGGTATGGTATCATATCTAGAAAGTCTCAACCAGAAGGTTTTAGGATTGAGACTGCATTTTAGCTGTCTTGGTTAAGGGTGAGGGAGATCAACCTGTCCTATCTTCCCTCGCCCACTACCGACACCTGGTCTGTATCCCCCAGAGCATTTTGCACCCGCTAGGAGCTCGGGGTATAGTTTATTTGAGCTATTTTTAGGGTAATGCACTGCAGAGATTGCAAGCATATAAAAGAAACAATGATTGTTGACTGAACCAGTCAATGAGCTTTTAAGTGTTTACTGTTTTCCTAACAACGAAGGAAATACAAAGGAAGGCAAAACAAAAGCAAGGAGTACTCCATCTGAAAGAGGAAGAAGACTACATGCTGATAACTATGTAGAAGCAAGATACATACAGAAGATACAAGAAAAATAGGAAATAAGAGAAGACACGAGAATTAAGGAGAATTGAGAAAGGTTTCTTGAAGAATACGGGGTTATAGCAGAGCTTTGAAGAAAGCCAGGGAAGCCTGGAGGCCGAGATTTGTGGTGTGTTTCAGGCTAGGGAGACGACCAGGGAAAATGCGTAGAATCTAGGGATAGTATTTTGTTCGAGGAACAGCAGGGATCTCGAGTCTCTGGATCGAAGAATAGGTAGAGGGGGAGTAAGGTACGAGAAGATTGGAAAGATGGGAAAGGGTTAGAATATGAAAGACTTTCAAAGACAAACAAGATTTTTACATTAGATCCTGAAGGCAATAGGGAACCACTGAAGTTTTTTGAATGTTTGAGGGAGGAAGGTGACATAATCAGACTTGTGATTTAAGGAGATTGAGAAAGTTGTTTTATGAACGTTTTTAGATTTTTCACTTCCGCCTCTATGATTTTCAAATGTTGTAGCTGTTGATTTCTTGAGCACAGAATGTCATTTTTACTATCAAGACTACCAGTTTTTTTTTTGTTGTTGTTATTGAAGCAATTGGAGTTAAGTGACTTGCCCAGTGTTACACAGCTAGTAAGTATTAAGTATCTGAGGCCGCATTTGAACTCAGGGCCTGAATTCAGGAAGATCTGAGTTCAAATTTAACCTCAGAGACTTAGGAGCAGTGTGTTTACCTTAATCCACTGAAGAAGGATATTGGCAAACCACTTCAGTATTTTTGCCAAAAAAACCCTATGGATGCCATAGTTCAGGACTACTGTGCCATCTAGCTGCCCCTTCAAATTACTTTTATATAGGAAAGTCTCTTTTAAGTTAAAAGAAGGAAGCATTGGGGCAATGAAGGTCACCTTTAACTCACAGGATGACACTGCAGTATATAATAAAAACATTATTATATGAAGTTAGTATAGACTTGTGTAATTAATACAGTGTGTAAAAATTATATTGCATATGTTTTAAAGAAACCATGAAAACATCTTTTTTGTTTTTCTGTATTATTTAACAAATGCTTTGTGACAGAGGTATTAGTAAACAAAACAAACCAAAAATCTAAAGTCTCTTTTCTCTTCCATCTTTGAATCAAGTAAACAAAATTTGGTTTTTATTAGAAAATTTTATAAATGTGTTATCTTTTCCTAGGAACATAAACTTGCTATAAGCTCCCATAGATTTAACTATCATCTCTATGCAGATGTCTGAAATCTACATTTGCTGCCTCTTTCAGTCTCTTTCCTGAATTTCAGTTCCATAACACAGATTGCCTAAACCTTCCCCTCTTTCAAATTTCCTTATTTCTGTCAAAAGCATTGCCATCCTTCCAGTGTCTCATGTTCATAATCTCAACATAGAGTATAATTTCCCTCATCTTGTCAGTTGCCAAATCTTCTTATTTCTATCTTTGTATCTCTCATAGACCTCTCATTGTTTCACTCTTACAAATCTCCTTTCCTCTAGATTATTGCAGTAGCCTTCCTTCTTCAAGGCTTTTACCATGTCAATCTTTTTCATATACTCATTCCCATATTCAATCAATTCCAGTGGCTACTTGTTGAACGTTTCTCCAATAAAATAGGAACAACTCTGTTTAACTTTAAAAACCCCATACACTCTGAATTCAGTTGATTTTCCCACCTTCATTGGCATTATTCCCCATTCCACAATCTGTTAGCTATCAAAATTGACCTCTGTTTTTCACTCCATCTCCAATTGAAACACCTTTACATTGGCATCTCCCATATTTGGATTATATTTCTTCCCCCTGCTTCACAGTTCCTCTCATCCTTTAAGATAAAGCTCAACTAACAGGAATTTAGAAACCTCATCTTCATCAATTCAAATTTGTCTTTGGAAACTTTTAAGCTATATGACCCTGGACAAGTCCTTTAATCCTATTTGAATTATTTCCTAATCTGGAAAAGGAAATGGCAAAACCACTTTAGCATCTTTGCCAAGAAAACTACAAAATGGGGTCATAAAGAGCTTGACATGATTGAACAACAACAAAACTGCTTTGTGTGTGTGTGTGTGTGTGTGTGTGTGTGTGTGTGTGTTGCTTTTAATGCTTTTTATTGACTCCATTAAGGGGAAGCGAGGTGTTTCAGTGGATAGGGCTCTGTGCCTGAATTCAGGAAGATCTGAGTTCAAATCTAACCTTAACCTCAGAGAGCAGTGTGTTTACCTTAATCCACTAAAGAAGGATATTGGCAAACCACTTCAGTATTTTTTTCCAAGAAAACCTTATGGATGCCATATTCCAAGGGATCATGAAGAGATGGACACAGCCGAATGACTGAATAACAACACTCTCCTCCATTATAATGTAAATTCATTGAAAGTATGGATCATTCCATTGTTCAAATTTGTATTTCCAGGGCCTAGAACATAGACAATAAATGCTTATTAATTTGATTAAGGGATTTTTTTTATATCAGCCATTAAGAAAAGAGGATGTTGCATAAGAGAATTTAAATGAGGGGAGAGAGGGAAAGAGAGGGTTTTTTGGCAGCAAGCAAGCAGTAAAAGTTACTATATCTCCAGTTCTTTAACTGCTGGATAAAACTTGAGCAACCCTCCAGCACCTACTTAGCTATATGCCAAGTCCAGGGCCTAGCACATTTTTCCCCTACTAAACCTGAGGTTTTTTTGGTGCACTGACTTTTAATAAGGTGCTTTCTCGATGAAGATAGCACAAAATAAGTGTTTAATAATATGTGCTGGATTAACTTGAAGCAAAAGTCATAAAATAAAGAAACAAACTGAGGAAACGTCATTGTTACAAAGGTAAAAGAAATAGCATTGCACTGAGAATTGACCTATATGGGAGGATGAGGCTATTGTGACAAACATACTATCTGGTATTATGAATCATTTTCTTGGTTAATAATTGCTGACATTGATTGGCTAAGATGACAGGAAAAGATAATGATGAATGTTGGAGGGGATGTGGGAAAACTGGGACACTGATACATTGTTTGGTGGAACTGTGAACGGATCCAACCATTCTGGAGAGCAATTTGGAATTATACTCAAAAAGTACATGAGTACATTCAACACGTAAATTATGAATTAAGCAACCTTGAAATTTTTATTTCATATTAGGATATGTATGCAAATTTTTTACCAGTCTAATTGGCTTGTTTAGAAATTGCTGTTCAGAAATAATTTTAGGTCATTGCTTCAAGAGTTTGGGAGAAATACTATTTTAACTTGAAATATATGGGAGAGTAAATACCTGTTGCAAAATGCTTGCATAGAGTGAAAATTACATGTATTTGTGAATTATAGTATATTATAATGGCCAATTGAGTTTAGTTATTTGTGTTGGCCTTTTACCCTGTACAATTTTAAGTTCTTACAGAGAAATTATGGACCCTGTGGATACATTTGTAGAAAATACTTATTTTCCATTCCTTATATTTGTATTAATACTTTAAATTTTTTATTCACATTTGTTTTAAACAAAACCGTTAACTTTAGTCTTAATTTGATACAGTAGAAATGAAATTGGACTGGGACCCAGAACACCTAGGATCAGGTTGTAGTTTAGTCATTTTAAAAATAATTTCCTTCTGATTCTAATATACTGCACTCCAGTTATTTGCCCAATGTCTTTGCATAATAACAAAGCTGCAAATAACACTTGAATTTGAAACATTTCACAAAATTACTTTTTACCATCACATAGACCACAATAACATTTATTTTTACAAAGGGAAGCAAGGACCTCTTGTATTGAAGTACACAGATTGAAGTGCTAATCTTTGAATTAGATTGAAATCCAACACATGAAGGTATAGCAAGAGTTAATTAAAATGAACCATATTGTTTTGTATTCTGAGAAGCTTGATCTCAGATTGATGAATTTTTTCCAGGCCTCAACAATTTGCAAAGACGATTTTTTGGATTGGGGAAAACAATCTGCTCTGGTGGAGAGAATGTTCATGTAGGTGAAACCATAAATTCATGAAATCATGAAATTCAGGAATCTAACATCCTTGCTCAATAGTTTAAATTTAGTCCAAAAAGCATTTAGTGATTCTAATATTGATACTATTTCTTCAGGATTTCAGAAGAACAGTGATTTCATTTATATGAGCAACACTGGAAATTAAAATTCTTCTATACCTTCATAGAAAGTTTTGTGAATTGAGACTAAAATAAAATCACCAGGTGACCATAATTTTAGCATCACACCTTTTCTGAGCATGGGTGTTCTGGTCCTTAGACAATAGGTATAGTTGGTCATGAAATCTATACCCCCAAACATTCCAGCTTGGGAGAGTTTTTGTCCAGACTTTTGTTTTTCTAGCATACGGCTTTCCATGGAGTAGGGGGGAGGAGGTCTTTTGAGTAGGATATTATTAGATGTTATAAAATCCAATCTTAACCTGACTTTAAATATGCTTTTGGTCTTTGTTTTTCTATAGTTAATGCCCCCATCCAAAGGAAACTATTATCATTTTGTGTTTTTACATAAATTTCTTTTGGTTATTTGGGTTTCTTTGGATTTCTCTTACCTTCTTGTCATGGATCTTAATGTGTATTTGGGAAAAGAGAATTAATAAAGAATATTTTTCAACAAATACCTGATAAATAATTCAGAATAAAATTATGAATTTCTTACTAACTTTCATTCTTCCTTTTTATTGTTACAGCAATAGGCTATTTTGAGTACTATATAGTAAAGTAGTAAAAATTAGTGGCTTTAAAAAAATTACACTGATGATCTCTCTCTCTCTCTCTCTATCTCTCTACCTATCTATCCAGTTCTAAGATTATCATGCAATATTATATTTTGTCATAGAATATTTCAGCTATACCACTTATATGAAAATTACAGAAGTAAGAAATGGTAAATACTTGGAACAGTCTAGGATAATATTCTAGAAAGTTCTGCAAATATATCACTGATTAGAAATCTCCTTTGTAGTGGTCAGTTTTGTAACATAATTTATGGTATATTAAATCAAAGAGATTCTTCTTTACCTATCTATGGAAGTATTCTGTAGAGGTTTGTGTTTAGATGACTTGCGTAAAAAATGGATTTGAGCTATGGGTAGCTATTTTCTATTGTTTTCTATAGTTTTATATAGTTTGCAATTGAGCAAAATATCGTAAAATGTGCAATTTTTTAGTAATTGTTAATTTCATTTTAAAAGTTCTTAATTATTTAGAATTAATTACAAAGGATGAACAACAAAGCTCAAGACAATTTTCTTTTGACTTATTTTGAGTCCTATCGACTTTGAACAGATCCTGAAGCTAGAACAATTGTTAGTATTCTTCATGCCATATTTTCTACAACTTAAATGAGAGAATTAATAGATAATTAATAGAAAAGATGCCATAACATAGTGAATTATATATTTGTTATTAGGATTTTGTTTTTCTTTTTCTCTTTTAAATTAGGAGTGATAATATCAGGGAAAGAACTTGTAAATTATAAATTATAAAATAATATAAACATCTAAAAGAAAATTAGAAGAATGATGGATTCATGGGCACCTAGATTCAAGTCTCACATCTTAGACAGATTAGCTGTGTGACTCTGAACCAGGTATTTAACCTCTCAGTGCTTAAGGATACTCTAAAAGTTCCACAGCAGAATTTGATCTTCAGTGGTGGAAGAAGTTTTCGCATAGGGAGTTCGATACACTATTGAAGTCATAAGTCAGGTCCAAAAATAGAGAAAATTGGCTTTTACTCTAAAGCATTTTTCCTTCACAAAGCTTCTACTATGCTGTTTCATCATGGAGAAGTTGTGACTTTGGGCTCATTAAGGCATTGTTGGTAAAGCAAGAGGCCTGGATGTCCTAACAAGCCAGAGAGGTTTCAGGTATGGACCCAATGGCAAACTAAAGTCAATCTCAGGTATAAGGGCAGAGTGGCTCACCACTATCCTGGTAGCCTTCAGATTTTTCTAGCTACTATAAAAGATTATCTGTTAAGATTATGAAAAGATTTGTGTATTAGTAATTAAATTGTGAGATCCTAGAGAAATACATATGTGTATGTATATATATGAAACTGATGAGTTTGATATATCAAACTCATCAGTTTCATATATATATAAGAATTACATTGCTTCTAAGAGTATATATATATACACACACATTAACACACACATATATACATATATATGTGTATGTGTATGTGTGTGTATATATATATATATATATATACATATATACTTTTAGAAGCAATGTAATTCACTAGGCTAAGTGATAATACAGAAACCCTAGGGATATACTGCATACCATAATGACACAAGATTACATGGTAGTATAAATAATGTATGATAAACTTATATAGGAATATTTGTTAAGGATAGAATAACTTCTGTTCCCTTATTTAATATAATAGTAATTATTGCTAATGGTTCTTATAATGATCATCTAAGTGAAAAAGCTGATATAATTAAGGTACAAGTAGGAAATTGTCATAATCAATGAAAAACATTGATATTGCACTTAATAATTCCACAATTTTGACATTTAGATTTGAATAAACCAGGTGGGAGTAAATTATACTAACAATTGTTCATGAGACAATTTTGCTTACTTAGGTTTGGGAGACATTTCACTATTATTTAAAGTTGTCTAAGCAACTTCTAATATCACAGTTGAATGGAAGGCAGATGGGGAATTTGAATAATTACAAGTGACATTGTCAAATTGGAAAATAGAAATTAAAATTATTCTAGGAACAAAAACTATCAGCAGAAACATGATATATTAAAGAATGATCATCACCTAAGTTAAATAAGAAAGACTATAAACAATCTTCATAACTGAGAACTTGGTTAACAAGGACTACTTTAAACTTCAAAGATGATTATCTTAGTGTGTATTCACACTTAAGAGATAATGATCTTTTTTTATTAAAACTTTTTATTTGCAAAACATATGTATGGGTAATTCTTCAACATTAACCCTTACAAAGCTTTCTGTTACAAATTTTCCCCCCTACTCCCCACCCCTCCCCTAGATGGCAGGAAATCCACTACGTTTTAATTATGTTAAAATACTTGACAAATTGAATATATATATATACATACATATTTCCACACTTATCATTGTTGTGCAAGAAAAATCGTATCTGCAAGAAAAAAAATCAGAGAAAGGAAACACAATGCAAGCAAACATCAATAGAGAGCATGAAAATATTATGTTGTGGTCCACATTTCATATCCCTCTTTCTGGGTGTATATGGCTTTTTTTCACTGAAAAATTGGAACTGGTTTGAAACTTTTCATTGCTGAAGAGAGCCATGTCCATCAGAATTGATCATCATATAGTATTGTTGTTGCTGTATATAATGATCTCTTGGTTCTTCTCATTTCACTCAGCATCAGCCCATGCAAGTCTCTCCAGGCCAGAGATAATGATCTTACTCCTTTTATCTTTTAGGGGACTGCTTCATGAGCTGCTATGACTTGATGATCAGTTTCTATAACTACACCTAGACTGAACCTCCAATAACATACACAAAATCCCTTGTGGGGCCCACATTTAGAGCTTTCCCATCTTGGTAGAATGCTCTTGATGTTATATTTCACAGGCTTATCCTTCAGTAGTCCAAGTTCATCTTGATATTCATGATGAAGTATCAGAAAGTATAAATAAAAGCCTAGTAAATATTCACTGAGTAGTCTCACTATATGGGAAGCTTTGAAGCTGAATATGATAGCCCACTTACTTAGAGATATTGGTTTTTTATATATCTGTTCCATAAAACATTTTATATATTGAATTTCTTCATGGTGTCATTAAAACTTTGATTTGAATTTAAAGTTTTCCATGCTTTGAGATACAACTACCTTAGAAATTTATCTCAGTGAACCCCTTATGCATAGATCCAATAGATAACATTAACATTGTTCCCAGAATTGAATGAAAGACCAAAATCAGAATTATGAGGTTTTCAGTTATCACAACTTGCCTTTAAATAAGGAATTCATAATTTGGGGTCTGTGAATAGTTTTTGCTGCTGGTATTTCAATATAATTGGTTACCTTTATAATTCTATGTATTCTATTTTATGCATTTAAAATAGTATTCTATTTTTAGCTTCTCCAGATTGTCAGAGATACAAAAAAGATTAAGAACCCCTAGTTTAGGGCATAGATTAATGTGGCAAAAAATTGGGAAGAAAATAAAACTTTTCCTTCAGCCCTACTCCACCCTCTGTCTTTTTCTTTCCAACAGGTATCTGTCTACTCAAGGTATCCCATTGTCCTGAACCAATCCTAATTACAGGCTTCAAGTTGATCTGCAGACCCCAGGGCTTTTCAGTTCTATGCATCTTCCATCCACCTAAACATCTCTCTTGTGCTTGTTTCAGAGTTGTTACTTTAGTTAAGTCAATAAATTAGACTCATGGGATTCTGACTGCATCCATATAATTATATTAGTAGGCATTTGCCAATAATTCTCATTTTTGTTGTTTAGTCCATTAATGAATGTAATGGTAAGAGTGACATGGTTGATAGAGGTATTATTTTTTTAGGAATCAGGTTGTCTGGCTTTCAAATCATTAATTTGTCTTTGTGGATCATTTCATTTTTTAAAAATTCATTTTATTTCAGGATTCCCATTCCAGTCAGTGTTAAGCATGAGTCTCCATTGAGAAATTGTTTAGGTTTGGTGTGTTTTATTTTGTCTGACTACTTTTTTTTTTAAATGTAAAAACTTAAAAAACCTAACTCATTATTGTATTCCTTCCTTTTTGTTGTATTTCTTTTTTCTTTCTCCATTTCCTCACTGCAGCTTACTTTGAGTCACAGGGCTGAAAGGAGCCTTAGAAATCATCTAATCAAATTCCTTCATTTTTTTTTTCAGCCACAGACATCAATTTAACTAGGAAGTTAAATAAGAGTGTGTTGACATGGAGATGATCAAGAGAGCCTGGGATGGAGCAGCCCTCTGGCACTGTTGGGGAGCAATGGGAAGCAATCCTGCCCTCCTTCTAGGGCTTAAGTAACTGAACTGGAAGTCCTGTGGGAGCCCGACTTGGGAGGTAGTGAGGCCACACTTATGTGGAAGGAGGAAGCCTCTGGGATCCATTCCAGGGCTTAGTTAAGGCAACTTTACTGGGCTGGTGTACGTGAAAATGGGAACTTAAATCAATTAGTGATCAAGAGTGTCTGAAACCAAATAAGTATAATTTGGTAAACTAGAAAACTTAGCTCTTATATGACAAAAAAAAACCCCTAAAACTGGCTGACAATTATGTCTCAAAGGTCGTTCTCCATATTAGAATTATCTTTATCAGTTCTAATGCAGATGTGGAAGGATAACTTACTTAAGATGGCATTTCTATCTCTTTTGGTAGAAAAGAGATTAATTTATGTTTATTTGTTTATATTTATGAATTTATAATTCAGTTCAGATATACTCATGAGGTTACTAAAATTAACAATAACAGTATTAGTTCATGATCACTAATGTGACAGGGTAGACATAAAGGGACCAAGATTAAGAGGTCAGGATAGAAAGGTATATCAGATAGCACAGGGTTTTGGGTAAGAGATTACATTAAGAACCTCAGTTATTATAGAAAGATGAATTCTGAATCTACTGTGATTGCAAGTACAAGGTCAAAGTGTAAAGTGGCAAGTCAAACTGAAGGGAACAAATCAGACATAGAGTCTAAATAGGCAAGTCATGATCCACACATAGAAACTCACACAATGAGAGAGGTCAGAGGCAAAAGTGTCTATTAATAAGATACTTAAAAATGTCTATAGACATTTTTTACTAACAATATTTTGAATCCCCATTTTACATATGAAAAGAATGAGATTCAGAAAAACTTGCCTAGGATCACACAGGAAGTAATTGAAAGATTTAAGACTAAAATTCAAATCTTTTGATTCTTAGTCCCAATCTTGAATGTTAAGGACAACCCCCCCCCAAATCCAACAACATAAGAAATCCAAAGCCTCACTGCTACTCCACACAGTGACATAAATGTGCATACAGAAATCAAACTAAGCTCCAGGAAACAGCAGAAAAGGAATGGTATTTCCAAATCTGTTTAGATGAGTAGGTTCATTCAGTAGAGTGACTGACTCAAGAGTGATTTTAAACTCCCTTCTTAGTGGGAGTTGGTAAAGACTGGCAGGTTCAGGATATTTCACAGAATGAGAGTTAGGGTATTAAAAGTGCTTGAGTCTAATGAATGTGGAGCCAAGTCTTGGGCATTTTTTTTTTTTTTTTTGCTGAGACAATTGGGGATAAGTGATTTCCCAGGATCACACAACTAAGGAATGTTAAATGTCTGAGACCAAATTTGAACTCAGGTCCTCCTGCGCCACCTAGCTGCCCCAAGTCTTAGGCATTTTAGGAAGTTCTCAAGCACTTTCTTAGAGCTTAATATTTTAGATCAGACCTATTATTTCATCTGTGTGTGGAGCAACTCTTAAAGAATTTCTTCTCCTAATGCCTTCTTTACAATATGCATGTTAACATGTAAATTTACTTAAGTAAATTTCACACAAATAATGTCACCTAATAAAACAATGAAGAGTGGCAAAAGGGAAACTGGGTTAATAGAAAACTTGTCTTAAAACTCATTAAAAAACCCCATCCAAGCCAAATCACTCCAAAAGCATTTCTAAACTAGAAACTGGGAAGAGGAAAAGAAAGGTGAAATATGGACTTATCTCTCTTTTGGTGATTTACTTTCATCAGTGATGACATAGGATATACTATTTTTGAATTGTACCATCTCATTCCCTGATGTACTATGAATGAGAAAAGTAATGCAGTTTAAAAAAAATGAAGTCAGGAAGAGCAATAGAAGAAATTCATGGTAGAAGCAACAAAACCCTGAAAGCATTGGGGTAGAAAATTTCAAGTTATCTAATCAGAGAAAATAGCAAATAATTGGAGAAAAATACAATTGGTATAACTATTGTCCTTCCTCCAACTCACACTCCACACATGAGAATCAAGAAGGTCTCAGTAATGTCCAATTTACATTTGCTTTCTTATCTCCATATGATTCTCCATGAGGATGATGAAATAGAAGAAAACAATGAACCATTTACAAAATATTTTCTATAACAGATCACATTCTAAACTATGTGACATAAACTACGGTGGAACATTGGAGAAAATGTTGAGCTTGACATCAGGAAGACCTGAATTCAAATTAGGCCTCAGACATATGCTAGCTGTGTGATCCTGGGCAAGTCAGTTTGTTTTTCTCAGTGTGTTCTCATTTGTAAATAGGAATAATAATAGCAACTTACTTCCAGGGTTATTATGAAAATCAAATGAGATAATTGTAAAGTATTAGCAGAGTGCTTAGCACATGATAAGGGCTATATAAATAGTGGCTATTTTCATTCTTCTTATTCATAGTCACATAATTGACTAGCAGATATATATCAGAGCTCCCATTGAAGTTTTTTTTTTTGTTGTTGTTGTTGTTTTTTAAATCATAAGCAAGTTTTTTAACCAGTAAAACAAAATAAAAGCTTAAAGACTGGCAACAAAATGTTATATGATTTCTTGAGAGAGAAACACACTGGAATAACATTTTTTTCTGTGTTCTCAGTATCAACATCAAATGAGGTATAAAACAAGGGGATGTATGCTCTGTATACGTGTTTGCCATTAACATGGAGTCCCAATAGAAAAAGTTTTCCCTATGGGAAATGAAGTTTTCCAGATATTCCTGCCTATAGGTGATATCTAGAATAATGCAGGGCTCCTTAAAGAGATGCATCCATCACTGCTTAAAGGAGGTGGCTGAAAAAATGCACATAAGAAAAACAAAATGGAAGAAGGTCTGTTACCTGGGCTGTGACTTACCTGGGGTGTGAACTCAGTCAGTCCAACTATGGAGGTGCATCTAGAATAGAATAGCAGTAAAAAAAAAAAAAAAGAGGCTGGACTGATTTTGGTAAACTGCACAGTGCTTTCAATAATTCAACAATGTTCTCTGAAACAAAGCCTCATCTATTTCATGCCAATATTATTTCATAATGCTGTATGACTATGTCTTGAAATACTAAAATCATCAAATAATCAAAATTAGGTGACGAGTGATGAAAAAAGCATAATGGGCATGAATAAGTGACAATATATTATCAAGAACAACTTAGGTGGAAGAAGTATCATAAAAGATATTTTTCTGGGACAGAATAATTGTAAAAGGAGGTAGATTGGTAATGTAGTAAGGATGAGAGGAGAGAGAACAGATTCTGAATGCCATAATGATGCTCATAAAATATAAAAAAAAAAAATTTAGAGAAAGCCTTCCAAAGCACTGGGAAATTTTCAATAGAGAATTAATGACAGGATATGAACAAAAATCTCCAAAACCCCAACAACCCCAACAACCACCCCTGAAGCAAATACCACACTGATGAGATCTTTAGCTTCACTGGAATATTGAAGTAAATTGTTTCCTACCACAAAAGGAGGAACATGTTTGCTCTTTGAGATCTCTGGTTTACACTCAATCAAATTAGTTAAGAAGTTTGACAACATAGTTACTACAGAAGTTGAATTTGCTGGTTGTTTAGGACTAAGATAATCTTAACACTCCCACTAGTGCCTTGTTTCATTTGCTAATTAATGCCCATGATAACTAACAGCATGTCCTTGTGCCTGTAATTCCACTGCTTCCACTAAATGTAGGCACTAGGGAATATGCTCACTTTGTAAATCTGTGTGTTACCTAGCACAGTGTTTGGAATTTAGTAGGTGCTTCACAAAATGTTAGTTTACTTGATTGATTTGATTTTCTTCATGACAGTTGATCCTGTGATTATTGTAATTTCCTTCTCTCTTTCACTTTAATGTATATATGTATAGTACCTTTCCAAAAAGAAAAGTATTTGGTTTTTTTTTGTTTTTGTTTTTGTTTACTATTTGTAGTTTTATCTTTGTTTTTAATGTATGATTTAATGCTTTATTGTCAGTTGAATGTAAGACTTAGAACCTAAAGGAGAATTTTTAAAATGTGTATTTGTGTTAGAAGATTTAAGTCATCAGTATGTAAATGTAAATTACAGCTTCTTTCACAAACTTTGACAAAGCTGGTAAATGGTTCATGAAAGAATCTTTATCATTAGTTAAAGAGAACATTATAGAACAAATAGTCTTGAAATTAATTTTCATGATGTTTCTCATTTGATAAGATAACTGAACATTTAATAAACAAATTAATAAACATTTAATAAACAAATTAATAAATATAATTAAGTTTAAATCACCTATTTTCCTCCTTTTTAAAAAGATGATTTAAAGCAAAATAGCTTGCAAATTTCACAAATATTTTGGATTTGAGAAGTTATAACTTTTTAAATTAAATACATTTTTATAACTTCAAAACCTAAGATCAAGACATACACCTTCAGCTCTAATGAACCATCACTAGGTGGCGATCTTTTTAACTTTTTAATAGTCGGAACTGTAAGTTCACCCTATGGGAGATTTTATAATTGTGATCAGTAACTTCATGCAAAATCAGTATCAATTTTTAGAAAAATTTGCCCTTTATGATCAAGACAAAAGCTAATTTATTCATGATCACAATGAAATTTTGTTATACAAGTTATCTTTTAAAGCAACATTACAAAGAAAACAGAAGTCTACAGGTAGCCATGTACTTCTCTTTATATTGCTTCAAATTCCTCAGTGTTAATAGTTTATAAGTAGACAGCAACCTACACTTTATTTTGAAGTCTTCTAACTAGTAACTCTACTAATCTTTTATATTTGTTTTTAATTTGAGGTTCTAAGCAGATTTGCCGATGAAGATTTTTTTTAAATTAAAGTTTTTATTTAAAAAACATATGCATGGGTAATTTTTCAACATTAACTCTTGCATAACTTTCTGTTCCAAATTTTCCCCTCCTTCCCCCCACCTCTACTAGATGGTAGTCCAATACATGTCAAATATGTTAAAATATATGTTAAATCCAATATATGTATACATAGTTATACAGTTATCTTGCTGTACAAGAAAAATCGGATCACGAAGGGAAAAAAAAAACAAACCTGAGAAAGAAAACAAAATGCAAACAAACAAAGATGGAGTTTGATAACTTTTTGAGCATAGTTCCAAATTGTTCTCCAGAATGGTTGGATCTATTCACAGTTCCACCAACAATGTATGTGTCCCAGTTTTCCCACATCCCCACCAACATTTGTCATTATCTTTTCCTGTCATTTTAGCCAATCTGACAGGTGTGTAATAATATCTCAGAGTTGTCTTAATTTGCATTTCTCTGATCAATAGTGGTGAAGATATTTTTAAAGCTAATTTTTAGCAATTGTTGACCATTAGAGTTAAATACATAACTTTAGCTCATCATATTACCATTGCTTCCTATGTTAAAAAAAAATTCAAGAGACATAGTTTCTGGGTAATTCAATCATTTTATTAATAAAGCTAACATGGTACTCATAAAAGAGGTCAGTGGCACTCTCAAATTCAAAGACCACTCCTGGCAATGGGGTCACAGTTTATGTACCCTTAGAAAAGTAGGTGTTCCTAGGATAGCAATTAATTCTGCTTGGTTAACAATGAAAGAATGAGAAGTGGGTACACACCCCGACCATCTTAGCATTGGTGAATATAGACAAAGAATCTATATCCCCCAGCAAGCCTGAGCAAAAGACAATGGGCTGGGAGTTTCATCTTACATTAGATGCTGGATCTTGTTGGATGAATAGAATTATCCAGAATGAGGAAAATGTTAATCCTATCTTCAATTAGCTTTGTCCTTGAGAGATTAGATGAGGAAATAGGGCAGGAAAAAACAAAACAAAACAAAACAAAAAAAAAAAAAAACTTGAATCTCCCCAATTTAATATTTGGCTATTAAATGATCAGCTTTTTTTTTTTTTTTTTTTTTTTTTTAAGGGGAAGAAGGTGGTTTTACTCCACCCTTCTTCCTTACAGAAATACTTTCTGTCTAGTCAATGCGAATAGGAACCAGAAATATATGGGTACATTATTCAATTAATATTTCTTCTCCTGTTCACTCCTTTTCCTTTCCTATCTGTTGCATAAATTAAATAAATCTAGGCTATTTTCCAAACAATAGGATTGGCTTGTAGGGAGACTGAGAAGTTTTATGTTTATAAAAGTGCAATTAAAAATAAGGGTCTTTGGGGGAAGAGATGTAGATAGATATGCATAATAAAGGCTGGAATAAGGACTTTACCAATTTCACAACTTAATTTGCATGATAATCAAAAATCTTGAGATTAAAGCTTCCCACAGAGATCCTGCTTCCACACAGCATTTTTTGTTGCTATGTTTTTTTCTCTGGGTGACAGAAGAGAAGACAGTTTTTTACAGACAGTCTCAGTGTGTAAAGAAAACCATCCAAAGAGAACTGGCAACCTCCCCCCCTGCCTTCCCCTCCTCCCCCCCTCCCCCACACAAATGAAGTACTCCAAAGAGAGAGTATTAGACAGTCCTTTTCTCCAATTTTTCTTAAAGCCTTTGGTGGGTGGCTCCTGGATGCACTGCCAGTCTTCTTTGCCCTTTCCCCAGTCTCAGGAACTATTGGGAGAGTCTGAGTTGCTGTTGTCATGTGTTTCCTTTAGCACAGGGCCTGAGCACTTCTGCCATCCTCATGGGGTCATTCAGGTCCCTAGAATAGGGAAAAGAGAGCCACACCAATAGAAATTAAAATGTCCAAATGAGATGTATTAAAAAATAGTCTTTATGGACAGCTGAGGCCTCCAGGGCCTCATGAAACAGGGAAATTATAGCTTCTGAGATCTGGGCCTTGAAGTGTACTTCCTTTAATTGTTTAGGTGGGCTAGATATTAGTTCAATTAATAGGTGTAGTAATTTTCCATGGATTTAGGAACTTAAAGGGACAACTCAGTAGCACGGTGGATAGTGTGTCAGACCTGAAATTAGGAGACCCAGGTTCAAATTTCCTCTTAGATAGTTACTAGTTGTGTGACATTGGGCAAATCACTCTTTGCCTCAGTTTCCTCATCTCTAAAATGAGCTGGAGAAGGAGATGACATCACTTTAATATCTTTCCCAAGAAAACTCCAAATTGGGCCATGAAGAGTCAAACATAAACCAAAAGACTGAACACCAATAACAATGGATATTCAATAGCTGTGGTGGTAGAGATTAATTCCTAAATTTGTGTAGGGTACTTGGTGCAGAGAAACAGGGTTTTCTTGGGAAAAAAAATAGAATGAGACTGTCAACTGCCATAAAGTGTATCATGTGCTAAGGTTTGTGGGAGTTTGAAGTACCAGTGATTGACTGTGTCACAAGAGAGAGTTAGGAAGTGTCTCTAGGTGCTTAGGATCATTGCTGGGGTTTTTATGAATCTTAACTTGAGTGACCATGTGAAAACTAAATAGTGCTAGGGTATATAGAAGCTTGCACACTCTGCCAATGCATCATCTCCTGAGAGACAGAGAGTGTGTGCCTCACAGCAACATCAGTTGAGAAGAGGTAATGAAAGAACAATTTAGATCCTGTATGTATGAATGGCACCTTTTAAAGCCCCCCCTAGTGACCTCATGGGGAAAAAAGTGCCCAAAGGATGCAATGCAATATAGAACTTGGGATTTGAGTGATATCAGTCCCAGTAGAATGATTGTCAGTAAGTATGAGATGATCTGTAACAGCAGGGGCCTTTGTCCTAGCATGGCCATACTTAGGTTTGCAGGTGAAGATGTTGAAGATTGTCTGTGGAATTAAAGAGAGATAAAAGACAGTTTCTTATATCTATCTCAAAATTAACATTTAATAATAATAGCTAACATTTATGTGTTTATATAGTGCCAATCACTGTTCTAAGTACTTAATAAATTACTCTCTCATGTGAGAACAATGCTAGGAAGTAGGTGCTATTATTACCCCCATTTTAAATGTATAGAAAACATAGAAAGAAATTTGGAAGGAGCATACTAATTATGAGGTCCTCAGTAACTGGGTGCATTTGGCAGAGAGGGACTGGAGCTTTGATGGAATTGCTCTCTGGGGCAGGCAGGAAAGGACACTGATAGCAATCAGTTTAGTCTCTTGGTCCCACCCTCTTTGGGGTTCCCCTTCTGAGAGTAGCCCAACCTTGCTATGTCCAGTCAGAAATTGAATTATGTCAAGTCTCTAAGGTTAAATTTTCCTTATAAATCTGTCCATGCCATCTTTGCTGAATCCCTCTTGGACTCATAGCCCATTATGGCACTCTGCCTTGTGGTGTCTTTCTCCTCCTCCCACCTCCATGCCACTCGGTGTCTGTCCTCTCAACCCCCTACCATGACTTATGGTGATTTTCTTCTTCTTATGGCTAACTAACTCTTTTAGAGTCCTAAATCTCTTATTATTTAGCCAGTCAGTGTAATACCAGGGCAACTGAGGAAAGTAGAGACTGGCTTAATTTTAAAGTGGAGAGTTTAATAATATTTTTTGCACAGAAGCATTCTAAGAGTGATAAAAAGATAGTTTTGTTAGCAGAGACTAATAATGAAGTAATTTATAGTATGAAACTTATATTTATGCTTAGGCTACAGAGACTTCAGCCTTGAGATTTGCAAATGAAATTGTAGTGCTTGTTTTGTTTTATTTAAACTTATAAAGATTTTAAATGTGAAAATAACATTTTAAAAGTTATACACTAAGTGATTTGCCCAGGGTCACCCAGCTAGGAAGTGTGAAGTGTTAAGTGTCTGAGACCAGATTTGAACTCAGGTCCTCCTGACTTCAATACTGGTGCTCTATCCACTGCACCACCTAGCTGCCCCTGCATACATTTTCCCAAGCAGAACTTCAAATTGTAGTTGATTTCTATACTAACTTAGGATACCCTAATTACATTTTGAAGTTATAGAGTAATTGCCATGGCAACCTTTAGATGGTATTTTTTTTTTTTTTTTTGCTTTTTGCTGAGGCAATTGAGGTTAAGTGACTTGCCCAGGGTCACACAGCTAGGGAATGTTAAGTGTCTGAGACCAGATTTGAACCCAGGTCCATCCTGACTTCAGGGCTGGTGCTCTATCCACTGTGCCACCTAGCTGCCCCTAGATGGTATTTTTAAAAGACTATTTCAGCTAATTTGACCTATTATTACTATAATAATAAAAGAAAATTCTATTTTAAACAGCATCTTTTAAAATTATATGTGTGTGATTTTTAAAAAAATGTCTGCTTTTTAGTCATCAGATAAAGGTATTTTTGTCCTTTTCTAAATTAACAACCAAGAACACAGAAAAGATTCAGTTGTATCAGAATTTCACTGATTTTTTTCTAATGCATGATAATTAAGAAGAATATGATTTATTTCCCTTATTCTACCAAGTTTCCTATCTTATAATTCTCTTTTTTGCTGCTACCTGAGCTTCCCACCATTTTAAACCTTTTGTTTTTCTATTTGCCCTTCTCTTCAATAATTGGCACCATTTAGTTATCTTTTAGAATTGGAAAACAATCAGGTAGGGCAGAGCTGAGACTAGCAAGGGGTTGAATTTGCCACTAAGTGCAGTGCAGACCTAATAGCCTTTCATAAAGGGATGGGTCAGGAAGTTGTGAAATTTCTGTATAAAGCAGAAGTGTCTTATAATTAAATGGTCAAAATATTTCGGTTTATTTAGTTGCACTACTGTAGTGGTTCCCAAAAATGGGTCAGCAGTAGCAGGAACTAAATGGTGTGTTGCAAACAAAATATTGTGTGAAATCAATTTCAAATACAAAACATAGCAACAAGTACATCCCAATGGGCTACATATAGAAAAATTCTTATTAGAATATTTTTAATTCAGAAAAAATTAAAAGATTCACAGATTATACCTGGGAATATTATTCTGACTTTAAAATTATCAGGTTGTCTTTGTGTTTTGGCAGCTTTGTGTGATAGCAGAATTCTTGAATGGTGCTTTATATTGAAAATATATGTTTTGAGTCAGAATGGTAGAATTCAAACTGAAACAGTCAAAATCTTCATTGCATTTATCTGTTAAATCATAAAAATCCGGCTCATTATTTTCTAGGGTTTTATTACATATATTTTATATATTTGAATTTATCATATAGAGGTATTGTGTTCTCTAGTGATTATCCTTAAATTTTCTTTACAGTGACAGGAATTTCAATGAATTTCAGGAATTCATCTGAAATTTTTTTACTGTAAATTCATAAATATAAAATAGATCTTTGAAGCATTAAAATTCTATCTGTAAATTATTATGATTTCATATGTTTTAAAACTTGATTTTAATTTTTTAAGAACCACTTTGTGCAAGTGGAACATCTAAGATTTCATATCTTCACATTACCTAATATTTGAAAGGCAAGCTAATATATCTGTATACAATAACAGTTTACCTAAATACATTTTGTCCTGGATTGGATTGAATAGTTCATTCATAAACTAATGGTATTGTACTAATTATCTGGATCCTATGTCCAAACTATATTATCAGCAAAAAAGGCTTTTCTTCCATGTCAAATATAACCATAAAATAATAGCAAATACATAAAATCCATATTATTGAGAAAGAGAGCAAGAGCAAGAGTTTAGGTAAAATTTTAAAAAAAGAAGGAAAAGAAAAAAGAAAATAGCATCTCTTAAAGGGATGCAATTGCCAAGCTACTGACATTGTCTATTTGTATGTGGCCTGATAATGCTCAGTCTCCTTCTGTAATAAATGTGCATTGTTGAGTGAAGTCAGGATTTAGTTCCTTCCTTTCTGGTAAAGTGATTTGTAGCTACTGTAAAAAATTACATTTTTTGAATTAGCAAAGCTTTGGACTGGTCATGGAAATACTTAGGTAGTACCCCCCAAATGATAGTTATTTCAAGGTAGGGATAATATTTGTTTTGTGGGTATGTGTATGTGTATGTTTAGTATATAGTTCAGCCATATATGGACACATATATAAAGCAAGTTGTTGTTAGATTTTCATGTTTTCATGTTGATTTCTATTTTTGGTGATCAAGAATAATGTATTAACAATTTGAGCTAATACAAAAATGGCAAAATCATTGTCATTTTTTTCATCTCCTTGGAAATTGTAGACATCATCTAATAACAACTGCCAAATTACTGTCTATATTTGTAGTATTTTATTAAAAAATATCCATGATTTCTCAGATCCTATAAATTATTTATATGTACCATTTAGATTCAAAATGCAAATAATCATTAGTATTGTATTAGAGAATCTAATGAGCCCTGAATTGTTTTGATACATTATGCCAATAGGCTGCCATTTTTCTTCAGTATGTTTCATAATTTTCTTTATTGGCTAAGTTATTCAACTGCCAGCCTGGTGGTGGTTGTTGTTGTTGTTGTTTTATTAAAAGCTTTTTATTTACAGAACATATGAATGATTTTTCTACATTGACCTTTGCAATACTTTTTTTTTTGTTCCAAGCTTTTCCCCTCCTCCCCACCTCTCATCCCTAGATGACAGGCAATCTAATACATGCTAAATATGTTAAATTATATGACAAATCCAATGTATGTATACATATCTATACATTTATCTTACTGCACAAGAAACATCAGATCTAGAGAGGAAAAAAAAAAAACAACCTAAGAAGGAAAACAAAATGCAAGGAAATATTCACAGAAAGCGTTAAAATGCTGTGTTGTGTTCTACACTCAGTTCCCTCAAGTCTCTCTTTGGATGTGTGTGGGATAAAAATCCGATTCCTGATTTAAAATCATTACTCAGAGATTTCTCAAAGTGAAGATTAGAAGTTTATTTGAATTTCGCGAAATTCCCTTGGGAAAGTCCTTCTTCTCTGGGAGGCAGCCATGGAGAGGAAGGAAGGCACACCCCCTTCTCACCTGAGCCCACACTTATAGAGAAAGAAAGGGAGGCCCACCAATCTCAGAACAAAGCACTTCCTGCCCACTCAAGGCTGGCTGATATCAACCAGACCCTTTTTCAAATCAACAACTAGCAGACTGGTTCTGGTCTGCCTTTGATATTCTAAAAAGCCACAATTTATCTCTTTTCCTGCAGTAGGATCCCCAATGAAAAACCCTACCAATCTCTCACAGTCATTACTCTGAGAAGTCCTCAGTTTCCCATCTCATTCAGATGTATATGACTATCTTCATCGCTGAACAATAGGAACTGGTTTGAAACATGTCATTGTTGAAGAGAACCATGTTGTTGCCATGTACAATGATCTCCTGGTTCTGCTCGTTTCACTTAGCATCAGTTCATGCAAGTCTCTCCAGGCCACTCTGAAATCATCCTGCTGGTTGTTTCTTACAGAATAATAATATTCCATAACATTCATATACCATAATTTCTTCAGCCATTCTCCAATTGATGGGCATCCATTCAGTTTCTAGTTTCTAGCCACTACAAAAGGTCTGCCACAAACATTTTTGTACATGTGGGTCCCTTTTCCTCCTTTAAGATCTCTTTGGGATATAGGCCCAGTAGAAACACTGCTGGGTCAAAGGGTATGCACAGTTTGATAACTTTTTGAGCATAGTTCCAGATGATAGGTGTTAGGTGTGGGTCAATGCCTAGTTTCTTCCATACTAGTTTCCAATTTTCCCAGCAGCTTTTGTCAGTGAGTTTTTATCCCCAAAACTGGGGTCTTCGGGTTTTTCAAACACTAGATTACTATTATCATTGAGTATTTTGTCCTGTGAACCTAACCTATCAGCTTGGTTGTTTTAAAGAATTTAAGATATGCTATATAAGACCAATCTAAAAATTTAGGGATAGGTATTGGTGCAACAATATAGCATTTTATAAATATTACATGGACACTGAATAAAGTACAGGACCAAATTAATAAGTTTATAATAATAATAATATAGTTTATTAGGTAAGATCATAACTATATACCAACCCCCATATATATATAATATATATTTTAGTTAAAGTTGAATTTTAAACTGTCAAACCTATTTGTAAATGAAAATGGTCAAAATAACATTTTATTTTATAAATTAGAGGCAGTCTGCAATTTATAGTTTGCATTTCATGTATTCTTATTACATTTCTTGATTGAAACTTTAAAAATATAGACCTAATCTTATAAATCATGGCTAAGAGGTCAGCTCACAAAAACTTATTTGATATACACAATGATCATTATAGAATAATATAATAAATTGCAAATTATAGATGTTATAGATATTTATGTACTTATGTCATAGATGCATAAATAACATAGTATAGAATTTTTCATTGTAAGAGACCCCCAACATCTAGTTTTAACTCCTATGTTTTTATATGAGGGAATTTAGTCTCAAACTGGTTAACTAACTTACCTGAGTGCATGCAGGTAGAGTTCACAGTAGTAGAGTTATCATTTGAACCCAAACATTCTGATTCCAAATTCAATAACTCATGTCACAATTTCTAGTGACATCATATATATTTTAATGAAAAATAATAATACAAATTGTAACAATTTGTTTAAATAATGAAGGATCTTAATGGGTTGTATTAATTGAAATGATTCTTAGGTCTAAAATCATTTCAAAATTTTGTTTTTCTTCCTATCTCAAAAAGGGAAGAGGAGAAAGGGAGAGAGAGATGGAAAAAGAAAAGAAAAGAGAGAGAGAGAGAGGGAGGAGGAATAGAGAGAGGAATAGATTGGGGGATAGAGAGAGGAAGGGAAATCCTGAACTAAGTAGGCAAAGAGTTAGAGAAGTCAGAGTTTGAAAGATATTAGTAGATGTTAAACATCTTGACTTGACTTTTTGAGTTGCTATATTTTCTAGAAACATTAGACAGTGTACAAGAAACCATAAACACACATGTCAAAGACAAAGTGTTCCCTCCAGATGACATAATTTTTTAATTTGTACACCAAACCTGACTGTGTATAACTTGGGAGTCCAGACAGGTGTCAGTCTACACTTGATTGAGAAACTACTTGTGCAGCTGGAACTCTTGTAGATAAGCAAACCATCATGTATTTAAGGTCTAGATAATGTCAGTATTTCTGTATGTATCAGGTACAAGTAGCATTTTTACCTAATTAATAATTTTTATTTATACCTTTTTTTTAAAAAAAATTGGAATATTTCTGATAAACCATTCTTTACATCCTTATTATAAGAAATATGTAAGCAAAACTTAATTACTATTTCTGACAATATAAACATCAATTCATCACTGTTATTTCTCTCTCAGGAAGGAGATTGTTTCTCCTAGTAACCACAAGGAAGTCACATAACCTCTTTGAGTCTCAGTTTTTTCATCTGCAAAATGTATGGGTTAGATTAGAAAATCTGTGAGTTCCTTATAGCTTTGAATTTGAGTTCAATTATCCTATAACATTGGTCTTTAATCAAGCATATTATCTAATTCAAATGTGTTGCATCATTACATTACTTATTTTTTATTATCTTATTCTCATTTTGTTCAATGGGGTTCAAATGGTAATGGCCGTGAGACATTATCCTTCTGCTGTCCTTTTATTTCTTAAAATTTATAGACTATTGCACAATTAAAATAACTGCTTTTTGTAATTGAATAAAACTGCTAGCTTTTAAACTCATCTTCTGTAGAATCATTGAAAGCATCTTTGGTACAGGTTCCATCACAGGATGGTACAACCACCCTATTCCCTCATGATTCTATCTCCTTGTTAGGTCTCTGTATTTTAAAAACTTCATAGAAAGATCTGTTAAAATATTGTTCTTAACGGATACAGCCATTCTGGAGAATAATTTGGAACTATGCTCAAAAAGTTATCAAACTGTGCATACCCTTTGACCCAGCAGCATTTCTATTGGACTTATATCCTAAAGAAATCATAAAGGAAGGAAAAGGCCCCACATGTGCAAGAATGTTTGTGGCAGCCCTTTTTGTGGTGGCTAGAAACTGGAAATTGAATAGATGCCCTTCAATTGGAGAATGGCTGAATAAATTATGGTATATGAATATTATGGAATATTATTGTTCTGTAAGAAATGACCAGCAAGATGATTTCAGAGAGGCCTGGAGAGACTTACATGAACTGATGCTGAGTGAAATGAGCAGAACCAGGAGATCATTATACACGGCAACAACAGTACTATATGACGATCAATTCTGATGGACATGGCTCCCTTCAACAATGAAATGTTTCAAACCACCTCCAATTGTTCACTGAAGAAAGCCATATACACCCAGAGAGAGGGATGTGAAATGTGGACCACAACATAACATTCTCATACTCTTTGATTGATGTTTGCTTACATTGTGTTTCCTTTATCTGATATATCTTTTGTGTAGATAAGATTTTTCTTGCACAACAATGACAAGTTTGGAAATATGTATACATATATTCGATTTACCAATATTTTAACATAATTAACATGTAGTGGATATCCTGCCATCTAGGGGAGGGGTGGGGAGTTGGGGGAAAAATTTGTAACGGAAAGCTATGTAAGGGTTATTTATGAAGAATTACCGACACATATGTTATGCAAATCAAATTTAAAAAAAATTAAAAAAAATATTGTTCTTAAATTTCTCTGGGTCAGTATTTTATTTGTATAATTGTAGGCTCTTCACAGTTCAGGTTGTGATAATTGTCCAGTTTTTAGTATTGTTATTGATTGAGTTCCATAGGATTTTTTGTGGTCTATTTGCAGAATGGAAATTTGTCTTTTATTAACACAAAAAAGATTGCAAGTTCCTGATATATAATGCTAAGCACCTGATTGTGTCTTGCTAGGTATTCCCTAAGAACTCAATTTTTACAGCCTGCAGTGATATGTTGCATAATTTGTTTCTTTTCCCTTCATGAGCCATATTAATAAATGAAGTTTAAGTTCCTTAAGAATAATCCTTCTGCAATTTCTGGTGACTATTATAATTTATTATTATTATTTCAGAATCAGAGAGAATCATTTCTTCATATTCAGTAGTCCAAAGATTATTGCACAGGTGGATAAAATAACTGCTTTTCCTAATTGACTAAAAATATCAGGATTTAGACTCATTGTCAGTAGCCATTGAAAGTATCCTCAGTTAACTCCAATAGTAAACAAGACAAATCTCTGTTATCTCATTCTGTTCCCACATTATTTTGATCTTTTCAGACAATTCTCTTTACTTTGAAATTTTTTCATTCCATGTAGCTTGGGATTATTTGGTATTTGGGAATGGCAATATTATTTATTTACAATTATTGTTAACATTTTTAAAATCAGTATTGTGTGCCAGATGATTCTGGGTTACAGCTGTCTGTGTTATTGGTCTATTTCCAGCTGCAGACAAAAAAGGACTTATTGTCATCCTGTTCTCAAATACTGAGTAAACTTTTGATGTATATAATAGTTTTAGCCATTAGACCACTTTTGAATAGGTATTGGGCAGATGTTAAATTTTTATAGCCTGCAATAATGTGCTGTACATATTTCACTGTTTTTTGCATGATCCACATTTGCCATTAAGTCCAGACTTAATACAATGGGCATTTTATAAGTTTTGCTGGCTGATATTTTTTTTTGAATTGGCATTATAAAACCCTCTGTTTCCACAAATAGATCTATCTGCATATTTCAACCATGTATCTGAAGCCCCTTTGACAATATTTGTTAGTTGGGTTCAGGCAGATGGGATCATGGATGGCCTTATGATTCTTTCCTTGAATTGTAATAGTTTCATTAATTCTATCCAAAGGTAAACAACATTTTGTCAACATTCAATAAATCTAATGGTGAATATCTGTTATTACCCTTTACAATTGTTCAGTGAAATGATGTCTACTTCTTTCAAAAATATTTACTATAGTTTTTTTACATTATCATCATCATCATCATCAGCAGCAGCAGCAGCAGCAGCAGCAGCTTGTTGTTCTGTTTATTCTCCATCTATTCTTCCTACTTCTTGATATAGCCTTAGGGAAAAATCTAGTATCTTAGATACAACTTCCTTCTTATTTATTTTTTTATTTTTAATAGTATTTTATTTTTCCAAATACATGCAAATATAGTTTTCAAGAATGATTGTTGTAAAACCTTGTGTTCCATTTTTTTCTCCCTCTCTTCCTTCCCCAAGACAGCAAGTGATCCCATATAGGTTAAACAGTGTAATTCTTCTAAATATATTTCCAGATTTATCATGCTGCATCAGAAAAATTACATCAAAAGGGGGAAAAACGCAAGAAAGAAAAAAAAGAAGCTAACAAATAACAGCAAAAAGGTGAAAATACTATGCTTTGATCCACATAGTTCTCTTTTTGGATGTGGATGGCACTTTCCAAGTCTATTGGCACAAGACTATTTGAATTGCCTTGAATTACTTCATTGTTAAAAAAAAAGAATCAAGTCCATCACAGTTGTAATGATGCTACATGATGAATCACATTCCCTTGGGACAGATTTTTTTTTCTGCTGAGATGTCTATATTTTGAGGACTTTTGTTCCACAAAATTTGAAGATTATGAATATTTAGTATGGTAACATCTACTTAAAATATTCTGAAGCTTTTATAGATAAATGTATGGTCTAGATAATTATAACAATAGTCTGGTCTATATTTTTGTTGTTTTACAAACCCTTTTAAGCAATAACACAATTTTTGAAAAAACACTGTGTAGAGGTTATTTGCTCTAAATTTGTTCTGCCAGTTGAACATTGATTTTGGAATGCCAGTGAGTCACTTAACATACTCAATCACAGGGTTATTTAATATATTATCCAAATATTCTTTTAGATTTATTAATTTGGTGTTTAAAATACCTGCAATTGTTATACCACAGTTTCCCTGTCTGTTTCCCTCAGTTTCAGTCTCCCTTAATTGTGCTGCCCCAAAATAGCAATCCCCACTTCCTGACTTTCAGAAATAATTGGACTCACATTCCAAAGGAGTTATAAAACCTCTAGATGGTCTGCCTCGACATACCCCTTTATCTGTATGACCCAGACTAGTAGTTTTCTTTGCCCAGTTTCTGTCTCAAGGCTTCTCACTCCCTACCTGCTAGAACTGAATTTATGGTTTCCTTGGACACCAGATGTGCTCAGCTGTTCCCATGTCTTTGTCTCCCTTGGGCTATGGAGATTATAAAAATCGTGTTCCTGAGCAATGAGGTGCTGAATACTTTGTATTATTCAGTCGGCTGACATGACTGTCAATCTAAGTCTCTGGCCTGGACTGTGTGCTTTGAGACATGAGTCCCACCAGTCCTGATCCATAGCTATGGATTCTGAACTCTCAATTAACATCAATAAAGCATTACCTAATTTCCACTGTGTGATACTGCCTCAATTTCTCCCTGAGCATTACACAATGAGGGACAGGTAAGTGGAGGCAGGTAGGTGGCACAATGGATAGAGTACTGGCTCTGGAGTCAGGAGGACCTGAGTTCAAATCCAGTTTTATAGAATTAATACTTACTAGCTGGATAACCCTGGACAGGTCAATTAATCCTAATTGCTTCATTAAAGTAAAATACCTACAGTGATAAATTTCCCCCCAAAAGATCCAAATCAAAATGTATATCATTTAAGTATAGCCATAAAATATAAAGTCTTATTCTACCTATAAATTAAGACAACTAAATATAAAATAATGAATAAATAATATAGCAGTAACATGATTACTATTATCTGTAAGACTTCATATTAAATTTCTTTACTTTACAATTTTAAAAAATATACATAACATTGTTTATATGTTATAAACTAGAAATTATTTAACAAAAACGATGGTTATATATAAACTTAATTTCAATATTGAACTTTTTTTTTGTTTGAACAAAAGTTTTGAATATTTGGCTCAATGACAAACAAAGAGTCTTAAATCTGGTTTTGCATTGAGATTATTTTTATATTTTAATTTGAAAGAAGAATAAACTGAAAAGACTGCTCACAAACATAAATGGGGAGAAATGGTAGGAGAATTTTACAAGTTCTTTTTTTAGAGATAGAGATTCTTTTAAAAAATGTTGCCACCTAATCAGTTGTTAAAAATGAATGTTATAATACTTTTCTACTATATAATATAATATATATAATGCATTATATATAATCCAGGATATTACTTAGAGTTCATTTGCATATAGTGCTTCATTTTAAACAATGTTTATATATAAACTAACCTTTGCAATTAAAGAACCTCTTCTGAATCTGACTTTATTTTTTTAATTTTGTAATTCTTTTCTCTAGTTATGTGGAAAAACAATTTTAACATTTATTTTTAAGACTTTTGAGTTCTAGATTCTTTCCCTTCCTCCGTCTCTACCCCCCATTGAGAACACAAGCAATTCAATATAAATTATACATAAACCAGTTCATTTGAAAATCTGTCTTTAGAAGATTAGTAACATAAGTCAAGATAAATTTAAAATACAAAATAGGCTTAATGTTTTAGTGGGAAGCAAATAAAATTTATTTCTTCAGAACATTTGTGATGATCCTTAATTAGTCCAAAATAACTTGTAACATGCATGCCCTATGTTCATGGTTTTCAAATAGTCTGTCGTCTGTGCTGCAAGAAAACAAACATATCTTGATCGCTTTATTATCCAGTTGATGAGAGGTGCAATTACTGATTAACACAGGTGAATAAGAGAACTACTTTGGTGCAGTGTACAGAACACAAATGAGGGTATGTGAATGCTTCTGACCATTCATTGGAAATTGCTTTATATAGAATTGTAGAGTCCTTCTACTTTAGAAATCATGTACTATGGTGTTGAGAAACTGTAAGGATTCGTTGCACGTAGAATTAGAGTTTGATATACTCATTGCACAGACACCAAAATCATTGTGCCTATGATCATAAGAGTTATGACTTTCTACAGAAACAAATGCTTCGAATATATTCTTGTGATTTCAAAAATATACTTATAACATATTTAGGCAGTTATTCAGTATTTAAGACACCATCAGATAATTTTTAGCACACAGTTTTTGGGCTACTATCATCTATATTTGTACTATGAGGATTTATGGTCTGATAGTCAAAGAAAGATATTGTGATTCTAATATGTAATTCTAGACACCAGATCTTATCTTGTTAGGTAATCATTATATATTGTTTTTGAAGCCTTAAGTGATATGTTGTAGTGATTTCCTTGCATAATCTACATTGATCAATAAGGCTAGGCTCCATCTTAATTAAATTAATTTTTTTTTCCTGAGGCAGTTGGGGTTAAGTGACTTGCCCAAGGGGCACATAGCTAGGAAGTGTTAAGTGTCTGAGATCATATTTGAACTCAGGTCCCCCTGACTTCAGGGCAGTATTTTTTAATTTAATTTGAGATCCGTGACCTTATCTTGAATTGCCATCATAATAATCCAGTGTCCATAAACAAATCAACATAAAGTTAGCCATTAATCTTGACCCTTCTTTGTTAACATATTGTTGATTAAATTAGTGTATATTTACTTATGTGGGACCTTTTACTCCTTCAAAGTTGTCACTTTGAGTTACATTTAATAAATCCATCTACATGCATCTATAATTTTCATTTATTATTGTTTAGACAAATTGTTCCAAAAGTATATCTTTTGGGATTTTGAATTTTTTAATGTTCTCTAAGAATGTAATTTAGTCTTCTTCCTCCTTTTTGCTGAGGATGACTTTCACTTTCTACCTTAAGTTCATATGTTTGGTTTTTAAAAAATTAATGTTGTATAGATTTTTTCTTAGGATGTTTTCTAAATCCACTGTAACCCATATTATCTTTTAAAAAGAGTACATTAAAACTGATATTGTGTAGGAAATATTTACTTTAAATTTGTTCTTCCTTTTGAGTTTTGGTTTCAGCATGTTGTTGAATCTCTTTATGTATTCAGCCACAGCTAATTCTCTTTAAAAGTTTTATGCTTCACTTGACCAAGGTAATGATATTTTCTTCATCTGTTGATTCAGTGTGACTCCAGATTCAAACTAAAACCTTCAGTTTCTATTTTTATTTAATGCATTGTAAGATATTTTTAACACATCAAATCCAGTGGGTATTTTAATATGATTAGAGAAAATTTCTATGAGCATGAAGATGCTGTTTAATGGGTTTTTAGTGGAGCCTTATAGATTGATGTGATCTGCATCAGGTGATCATTAAGATGTTTAGTTTGACTTCCTCAATTCAGAAGCCATAGTTTTATTTAAGAAGAGTAATGGATTTAAAATTAGACAGAACCATGATAGGCCAAAATACATTCCCTGAAAATGCTGCATTTTATATCAACTGTTATTGACATTATTGAGTTGTGACATTTTAAATAGAGAAGAATTTTTCATATAGACATCAATGATTATAATTTATTATTATTATATTAAATATGCCAAATTTGCCCTCATGGCATAAAGGTAACCCTGGTTCTTCCTAGGCTGTTTCAGAAAAGTGAAAATTCTGTCATATTGGAAGGGCTTTGAAATTATGTCTGCTTTTTGCTTTTGGTGAGACAATAACTTAAGTATGAGTCTTATCATCAGTAGGCAAGCCATTTAAAAATGAATTTTTTGACCATAGTAATCCATGAAACAAAAATACAAAGTGTATCTTAATTTTGTATATCCCATTTCACTTTAGTGATAGTGTCAGGGAGGTAAAATGGAGAGTAAGGGAGTCAAGAATCATATAGATTTTGGAATGACTTAACATTAACTTTGTTGTTAGTGAACAAATTGTGAATATATTGATGAAGGAAATTAATTATATAAAATTTAATATTATCCTTATAAATAAATAACAAAAAGAATGAAGTTATCGCTTAATGAAAGGATGTCTCATAGATTCTCCTTCAAAAAAATCTCAACAAATAAAGAAGTTTAACAAAGCCAATTTATTCTGCATCTTAAAGCAACATGAAATATCATATTATGTAGTGTTCATAATAAACATTTGCAAAAACCTCCACCATGGCTACAACTTCAAATCATATAATGTATGAGGAAGTAGAGAAATTCTATGAAAGCCTTGATAAGGCTTTTTGAAAATCTTGATAATACCTGTATACTTTAATACATGATGACTTCAGTGCAAAGGTGAACATGTGGAGGAAAAGTGAAAAAAAAAGTTGAAGAAATTGTTTATGAGTAAAAGTGAATGAGACTAAATGCTTATACTGAAACCTTCCACTTAAGTATCATGAAAACTTTTTAAGGTCAGAATTAGGAAGTTCTAGACATGATAAGCATTACACAATACCATAGAAATTAAAATAATTCTATTTTAGCCTGCAGGAAGTGACTTACTACATATGATTTTAAAACAAACATTTAAAAAATACAAATAATAATTGTGACACCAACTTATTAGAGTAGATTAATCAATACTAAGGTAAGAGAATGAAATAAAATAAAAAACTAGGATGTACAGTTGAAACAACTCCAACCAGATCTATTAAAAAAACTTGCCATAGAATGGAAAAATGGATAAAATGAAGAATAACTACACTAATTATTACCATTTCCTATGACAATTTAATGTAAAATAAATTCCATAAAGAAGAAACTAAGAAAGGTTTGAAACCATATTAACCAGCAATCATTGGAGCCCTATGCCAAGTTGATCCATATAGTAACCAAAGGCTTACTTAGACTATAACTCATTTCCAGAATCTTCCAAAAGTTGATAGTGAGAATGTTATAAGCAACATCATCTCATAAAGCAATGAGAAATAGTGTAGAGAAACACTAGTTTATAGAAAGCTTGAAAGGTGCATGATAAGGGTGAGTAAGCTGAAACCATTACCAATGAATATTTGTGTGAGAGAAATGGAGTGAATAATATCAAGTCAAAACACAGTTCATCCACACATACTCCCACCACCCATTCTCCCTTCTTCACAACATTCTTCTTACCGCTAAAGCTACTCTACCATCTTTCCAGTAATCCTGGCTTGCAACCTTGATGTTATCCTCAGTTGCTTACTCATACTCACTCCATATATCCAACCTGTTGCCAAGTCTTATTATTTCTACCTTCACAAAATTCTTTGTATTGTATGTGTATCCTTTTTATATACAAAGTTAACATTCTTTTTTGGCCTTCATTACCTCACACCTGAACTATTAATGAATGGCCTTCTGGTTGGTCTTCCCAAGGCTTGCTCTATTCTAATCCATCTTCTATGAGTTATCAAAGTAATCTTCCTAAGCACAATTCTAACCATGCCACCCCCACTTCCAATGAATATATTCCAGGGCCCCCTTTTATCTACAGGATCAAATATAAATCCATTTGCTTTTTAAAACCCTTTATAACCTGGCCCTTACTTTTCCAGTCTTTTTATACTCCATTCTCCTCCATGTACTATAAGATCCAATGACAATATATCTTTTGATTCTGTATCTTTTTACTGTTTTACCCTGTGAGTAGAATACTTTCCCTTTTCTCCTCTGCTTCTTAGCTTTTTTGGTTTTTTCAAGACTTGATTCAAATCAGATCATTTGCAAGACTTTTGCCAATCTCTTCCTCACAGCCTGCTCCCCCACAATTCAGCTATTAGTGCCTTTCCTCTGAGATTAACCATTTACATTGCTTACATATTTATGTGTATATGTGTATATATGTATATATATATATGTGTATATTATCTACATACACATATGTGTGTATAAACTAAATCACAGGTTATTTTATTTTGTTTTGACTTTAATTTTGAGAAATGTAGTTTGGCATGGTGGATAGAATGACCTCAGAGTTAGGAAGACTAGGAAGACTTGGTTAATCATGCCCCACCTCTGACACATTTTGGTTCTGTGAACTTGAACAACTTTCTTAACCTCTCAGTGCTCCAAGCAACTCTTTATAATTTGTAATGCAGGTATCATCTGAATTGGTAGAGGGAGTTCTCTCACTTGGAGTTCCCTATACCAATTTAATCATAGAACCTATGATAAGTGATACATATTTAATGAAAATCAATATTAAGCACTTTATAAGTATAGGGCTCTATTCTCCAAGTATTCTGAAGAAATAAATATTCAGTTGAGACAATGATCAGAAAAGGTTTCCTAAACATCAAAATAATTCAAATTTGCAAAAGATGAAAATATAACTATCTTTTGATACTAAGATGCTGACATTCAAACTGAGAAAATTTATCTGATTCAGTATTATAAAATATAGAAATAGAATTAAGTAGGCAATTCTCCCATTATCCCAAAGGAATAAATTATAGAGTCATCAAGGGAAATATGAGAAGCAACAAGATGGTACAGTGAATAGAGCATTGGCCCTGAAGTTAGGAGGAACTGAGTACAAATCTAGCCTCACATACTTAATACTTGCTAGCTGTGTGACCCTGGGCAAGTCACTTAACCCCAATTGCCTTGCCAAAAAAAATGTCATGGATGGAAAGAAACATCTTTATCCAGAGAGAGAACTGGACATTGAATATAGATCAAAGCATGGTATTTTTACCTTATTTTGTTGTTGTTGTTGTTTATTTGCTTTTTTCCTCTCATTTTTTTCTTTTACCTTTTGATCTGATTTTTTTTCACAGTATGACAAATATGGAAATATGATTAGAAGAATTGCACATGTTTAACCTATATTGGATTGCTTGATGTCTTAGGGAGAGGGAAGGAAAAAGGAAGGGAGAAAAATTTGGAACATGAGTTTTTGCAAAGGTGAATGTTGAAAACTATCTTTGCATAGATTAGGTAAAATAAAAAGCTATTAAAATAGGGGGAAAGAATATTTGAAAGTAGATTTTGCTAGGGCTCCTGTGTATGTTTATAACCTCTCTACCTATTATAGTAGAATGGAATGCTTTATCATTGAATATAAAATGTTTTATTTAACAATGAAAATGATTCTGGTATTTCTTCACACCTCTCTCTTCTAGTTAAAGATGTCTCAAGTTAAGCAAGTGGGTCTGTTGGCTGCTGGGTGTCAACCTTGGAACAAAGATGTCTGTGCAGCCAGTGGAGACAGATTTGCTTACTGTGCCACTCTGGCCATCTATATTTATCAGGTAAAACTAATACTTATTAATAATCCAACACTTCATGGAAATTATAATGTTATGGGTTTGTATTTTAATTTTAATTATTGTCAAATTTATTTTTAATAAAGAATTACAGAAATATGGTAATAAGATTTTTACAAAATAGTATTTGGCTTATAAAAAGATTCCTTTAGGGATTTAAATATATTATATATGTAAATAAGTGCTATGCATTTATATTCTATTTATGTGAACATTTTATATGTAATATTTAATAGATTGATTTACATTTTTAATAATTTATATGTAAGTATTATATTATTTATGATATTTTTATTATGGATATTTACATCCCCTAAAGATATCTTCATATATACATATATATGTATATACCCACACCTAGGGAGAATAAATATATATTCCATTTTACTTATATACTTCTATAATTTTTGTTTTTCCATTGTTTCAATCATGTCTGATTTTTTCTGACTCCATTTGGGGGTTTCTTGGCAAAGATACTGTATTGGTTTACCATTTCCTTCTGCAACTCATTTTACAGATGAGGAATTAAGGCAAATAGAGTTAAGTGACTTGTCCAGAGTCAGTTAGTGTGTGAGACCAGATTTGAACTCAGATCTTTCTGTTTCCAAACCTAGTGCTCTATCCAGCAAACCATTTAAATGCCTTTGCTACAATGATTAAGGAACAATTTTTCATGATTTTCAACTTGTTGTCTGTGGCCTGTGTTTCAAGCAGCATTTAGTATAAGAAAATTCCAGTATAAGAAAAGAATTCTGATAGACTTTTTGAGCTCAGTTACTGTAAGGGGAGTTGACCCATCTGAAGTTTGTGAAAGTAATAAAGATAAGCCACATGTTGACTACAAACACTCAAATATATACTTCAGTTTTAGTTCTCAAAAAATCTAGTTTCATTATTGTTGATATTCCTCAGTTTTTAGTAGATAGTAACTTCTGCATATGGCTAAGATGGTCCCCAGACAATCAATGTATATAGTTTGTCAATGAGACATTTTTTGGAGTATTTATCAGAGTTTGCTCTCTATAACATGGGCTTGGCATAGATTTGAGAATACAGAGCTAATGTCATACACACTATAATGAAACCAAAGATTTATGAACCATTAGCAAAAACTAAATTATTGTGTAACCATAACTTGCACTAAAGGATTTTTTAAGTTAAAAGTTTAAATAGTTTAACTATCTGATTGTTAGTGATCTATTATTACTTTTCAGTGAATGTCATTGCATATGTTTTTTTACCAGATAAGTAATATTCATTTTAGAAGCATTAGAATATCATACATAGTGATACAAAACCTAGTTCTATTATTGGCAATTTAAAAATATGTAGTTTTTTAAAAGTAGATTATCTAGAACAGACTTCTTAAACTCTTTCTACTCATGGTATGTTTTTTCTTGAGAAATTTTTATGTGACCCTCAGGTATATAGTTATATAAAATATGTATACAAATCAAACATTTACTGATAATAAATCATAATTTCACAACCCCCACATTTAGTTATGAGACTTCTTGTGAAGTCGTGAACCACAGTTTAAGAAGCTAGGATCTATATAATTTATTATATTATATTACAATATATTAAAATAATTTTAAAAATAACCTATGAGAAAATTTTGTGTTCCACAAAACATTGAAATAAACGTAGAATTAGTGAACTCAAGAATTTAATAAACATGAAAGTAGAAGTTAGTTTAGTCACAGAGCCTTGCCCTAAAACCTTATTGAAATAAAATGCATGCTAATGGAAAATGAGTGCTTTTAAAATTGACATAAAAGATAAATAAACCAAACTGGCAGATCTGTTAATTTTAAATATAATAATTTATGTGAATGTTCCTTGAAAACTATAAAGTATTATAAACATGCAAGACATTATTATCCCTTTCAGCTTAAATATTCACTCAAGTGCTTAGTCTGTCACTAAAAATTACAATAGTAAAATTTCCCCTTCAATAATTAGCTAGTTTTTCTACTGATACATTAATTGGATTTTATTTCAGTGTATTGAACTTTTGATGAGGAATTTCCCTTTACCAAAACAGATCAACAATTGTTCTGTAATATTATGATGCTGGAGAATTTCTGGGAGTCCTGAGTGGTTAAGAGACTTCCTCAGAGTCACTGAGTCATTGTGAGTCAGAAACCGATTAATTAAAACATGCATACATTGTATATGTGTGTGCATATACACATATACATATATGTATATATGTGAGTGAAATACATTATGTATATTTTAATACCTATAATATATCCCATATACACATACATATATGTACATACATATGTGTGTGTGTATAAATTTATATTTAGGTCTTGAACTTAGGAATCCCTGACTCCAAGGCTAAGTACACCTCTTATCATTAGGTCTTAATCACATTTTTTAATTATGTAAGAAAAAATAGAAAAAAATGTCCTTTCATTCCAGTTTAGAAATAATATCAAAAGGAGGAATAGGCAGCATTTAGAAAAGAGTAACAAAAAGATACCAGGGTATTACAAAAGGGATTCTTTCAGACAACTTAATCATTAAATCACGTGAATAGTTGGTAGTTCAGTCTTTTTCTGCTGGCTGAAATGATGAATGTAGCTAAAGAACATAATTATATGACAAGCAGTTTTATTGTACAGGAGAGCTATAGAATTATACAATTTGTGAATATACTGAATACCTACAAGGATGTAATGGTTTGCCTGGGAAAGTATTGGGTTCATCCGTTATTTAGCATTTTGTTGCAAAATAATTCTTTTTTACCTATGGGTGGGGCTCCATGGCTTGAAGTTAAATACATTTTGCTCAAATAAATGATATAGGTATTTCATTTATTTTGTTTCTAAAGATTTATTTTAAAAAAGATTGATTGATTGATATCTAAGAATTAGCTTAGAATCAGTCAAGTTTTGAAAAATTTGAGTCCAAGGTAGACTGTATCATAAAAATACATTTATCATCTTTCTAAAAAAAAGGCAGTTTTCATATACTCAGTATCTTTGCAAGTATGTTTCAAAGTTAAAATAAAAATATTTGAAATCCCTAATTCTTAATTAGTCTTAGTTCTTTTACAGAAAACGTCAAGGTTAATTTCCTTGTACATTTAAATCTGTGGTTTTTATCAAGCTTTTTGGTGAACAGTATATAAGTTTAAATGATATATTAATGTATTTGTTTTGTGTGTATCCTTTTTTTAGCTGGATCATCAGTACAATGAATTCAAATTGCATGCAATTATGTCTGAACATAAAAAGACAATCACTGCAATTTCTTGGTGTCCCCACAATCCTGACATCTTTGTGAGTGGCAGTGCAGACCATATAGTGATCATTTGGAATGTGGCTGAACAAAAAGTTGTTGCAAAACTTGACAATATAAAAGGTATTTTCATAATAGGAGTTTACTTATTGAATTAATATTATTTTTCCTTTGACAAATACTAATGAACTTTAAGCCTTGAAGAATGACACATAATTTTGTGGAAAATTATGTCTAGTATTAGTGCTTACCTCTTTCATATCACATTGCATTCATGTTATGTAATAATTATCCTACTTTCTTCCTAAAATGAGAACAGTAAGGCACACAAAGTATTCATGTTCATGTGAGGAAGCAAGAATTTGTTTTTCTTTCTCCTGGGTTCAGACATTCTATTGACATTGAAAGTGGTAGAGTCAAGGCATCATCAATATTATCTAATTCTGAAGTGAAGTTGAAAATGACAGGCAACAAACTTTCAAACCTTTCTTGGGTTTTCTTGCTTTCCTATTTAAACTACTTCAAAGGAGTTTATAATGTGTTTTTTTTCTTTCTGTTCTAAAAAATGCTTAACTAGATGGTGAATAAATGAGAAGAACTATTAGAAAACAACAAAATAAAATGATGAATTTTTTTCCTAATTATACTTTTACCTTTCACTGAAGACATTGTGGAATGGAGTTGACCTTGGGTTCCTGAAAGCTATCTATAATATGCAAAAATTGTAATATCTAATACCCATCAAAATGATGAGATCAAAATTTTCTCAGTCAGAATTCCCTAGCATATAAATATTCATAGCAATTCAATAGACCTTTATTAGGAGCTTAATGTGGCCTGGCCTTCTCTATAATAAACATTCACAGTGTGGGGAGCAAGGCCATCTAGTTGAACCCAAACTTGAACAATAATTTTTTCTGCACCTGACAAGTAATCTTCCAGTCTTTGCTTGAAGAAACCAAGTGAGGAAGAACCATCTTCCAGATCAGTCTATTTCATTTTGGTATTACTATGAAACCATCTTTTTGATCATAATAACCTTATAATATATGGTTTCTAGAAAATACATAGTATAAACAGGCTATAATACATTTTTAATGAGGTACCATTAATAAGAAGCAGAGTAATAATGTCTTTAGAGAGATGTATAATCAGATCCTGCCATGTAACAAGACCAAGAAATATACATATATTTATATGTATACATATATGTGTGTATATATGTGTATATGTATATGATAGATTAATGGTTCCATTGATATCTATGCAAGGTCAAGAGAACTAGAAGATGAGCCCCAGCATGTTGGATGTATCCTTCTGTGTAGAATATATGGGGAGACATGGATAAGAGTTACACAGGATAAAAAGATAAGGATTGCTTACAATCCACATTATTGAAAGTGATGCTGATCTTGATACATTCTAGAACTATTGTAGTATTTAAGTATCAAATCATTATTCCCTTCTCTGCAGTTACAGTGTATTGCTTCTATTTCTTCCTTCTGGGGTCAAGCAGGGAAAGGGTAATTTCCTCTTCTACATGTTATACTTT
>JAJPUD010000728.1:360191-372619 GCA_023553655.1 Myrmecobius fasciatus
ATAAGACTAGCTGTTCCACTGATATCTATACAAGTCAAGAGAACTGGAGGATGGGCCCTAGCATGCTGGATATACCCTTCTGTATAGAATATTTGGGGAGAGATGGATAAGAGTTACACAGGATAAAAAGATAAGGATTGCTTACAATCTGCACTATTGGAAGTGATGCTGATTTTGATACATCCTAGAACTATTGTAGTATTTAAGTATCAAATCATTATTCCCTTCTCTGTAGTTACAATGCATTGACTCTCTTTCTTCCTTTTAGGGTCAAGCAGGGAAAGGGTAATTTCCTCTTCTACATGTTATACTTTCAGATATTGGAAGATAGCTATCTCAAAGGGACAGAGGCAAGGTGGCAAAGTTGGGGCAAGGTGGCAGAGTTGGAACAAGAGCTCCCCTGCATTCTCCCAAATATCCCAAAGACCAACTTTAAAATAATGCTTCAAATCATATTCTGGAACGGCAAAACCAATGAACGATAAAGAAAAAACAATTTTCTAGCCCAAGACAACTTAGGACATAGGTCTGTTTCATTAGTTGTCCTGAAGTACAAGTGCAGAAGACTGTATCAGTAGCAGCAACAGCTTCAGGTGATCTCATTCCACAGATAGGAAAGAGATCTGATAATTGCTCAGAAAGAGATTATAGAGGACTCTTTGCAGATATTGGATTCAGGACCCTGTTGCATTGCCTATATGCAGTTGGGATTGCAGTTCTCAGGGCTAAGAGGATCACTGGTACTTGCAACTGAAGGAAAACAGTGGCCCTGTTCAGAGGTCAGGGTGGAGAAGAGTATTTGTGGTTACTTATAAGGGAATGGAGGCCCTTGTTTTAGTCCCAAGGCAGAAAGGAGCACGAGCACTTGTGTCTGTAGAATGGTGGAAAATCTGGTCATAGCTCCAGGACCAAAAGGAGCAATAGCTTTTGTGGTCACAGGGATGCATGGACCTTCATCATAATTCCAGGGTGGTTGTTCTAAAGGGAGCAAGAATCTTCATCTTAATTCCAAGGCAGATTGGAGCTCTAGTGATTGTGGCTGCAAGAGAGTAAAGGACCTGATTGCTGTTCCAGGGCCAAGAAGAGTTCTAGTACATATAGTTACATGGAAACAAGGTCCCTTCCTGGGTAAAGAACAGAGGGTACAAGTCAGGAGAGCTGTGCCACATGTCTATTTAAATCGTGACACCAAGGAAAAACCAAAAACTTACAGGCCCCTAGAACAATCTTTAAAAACAGCAACATGAAAAACTTGAAGCTTGGAACAATGCTCTCTCCACCTCAAAAATAGAGCCCATCCTTAACATAAAGTTAAAAGTCAAGAAATAGACTGCAAAAGGAGCAAAAAACAAAAAGGAACCTGAGTATAAAATTACAGTGATGAGAGGGAAGATCAAGACACAAATTAAAAAGAATATGTAAAATGATGTCAAAATAGCTACAAGCAAAGCCTCAAAGAAAAAAAAATGTGATCTAGACACAAGCCCAACAAGAACTCCTGGAAGAACTCCAAAATAGTTTTAAAAATCAGTTAAGAGGAAATATTGGTAAATGACAGAATGCAAAAAATATGAAAAGAATATTAAAAACTTGGGGCAGCTAGGTGGCATAGTGGATAGAGCACCAGCCCTGAAGTCAGGAGGACCTGAGTTCAAATCTGGTCTCAGACACTTAACATGCCCTAGCTGTGTGACTCTGGGCAAGTCACTTAACCTCAATTGCCTCAGCCAAAAAAAAATGTAGAACTGGTCAAGTGGAAAAAAGATTCAAAAACTCATGGAAGAAAAAAATTCCTTAAAAATTAGAATGGTCCAAGTGGAAGCTAATGACTACACGAAATATCAAGAAACAATAAAACAAAATCAAAGTAATGAAAAATATGAGAAAATTTGAAATATCTCATTGGAAAAATACCTGACCTGCACAATGGATCAGAGACATAATTTTTTTTAAATGTAAAAAAAATTCTCAAAAACAACTTTCAGAAACAATTTTTAACATTCATTTTTTAAAATGTTGAGTTCCAGATTTTCTTTCCTTCTTCCTTTCCCTGTCTTGATAAGGCAAGCAATTTGATATGCTTTATATATGTGGTTATGCAAAATATATTTCCATATCAGTCATGTTGTAAAAAAAAGCCCCAAAACACAGGAAAAATAAAGTTAAAAAAGTTTGCTTCGATCATATTCAGATTCCATCAATTCTTTATTGAAGGTGGATAGCATTTTTCATCATAAGTCATTTGGAATTGTCTTGAATCATTTTATTGCTGAGTTCTTTAATGCTGATGATTGTTTTTTGCTATATAAAGCAAAGTTTTGCTAACTTCACTTTGTATCACTATTTAGGTCATTCCAGTTTTTTTTTCTGAAAATATCCTCTTTGTCACATCCTATAGCAAAGTAGCATTTTGTCACAGCCATGTGTCACTGCTTGTTCAGCCATTCCCTGATTTACAGGCATTCCCTCAATTTCCAACTCTTTGCTACCACAAAAAGAGTTACTATAAATATTTTTGTATATGTATGTCCCTTTCCTTTTTAAAAATTTCTTTTTTACATTGAGAGGGAAGATCAAGACACAAATTAAAAAGAATATGTAAAATGATGTCAAAATAGCTACAAGCAAAGCCTCAAAGGAAAAAAATGTGATCTCGAGGTCTGAGATATAGACGTTGTAGTGGTATTGCTGGTTCAAAGGGTATGCATGGTTTCATAGTCTTTGGACATAGTAAGGAAAAATAATTTAAGAAGTATTAATCTAATGAAAGCCATGATCAAAAAAAGACCCTCTTAGATATCATATTTCATCAAATTATCAAACAAATACTTACAAGGATATTACAACAATATATAACAAAGACAATAGATTAAGGCCAAATAGAAGACCAAATACTAGGAATGTAAGGCTGAAATGATATTAGGTTCTTGTTGGAGCAGCTAGTTGGTGATAGAACACCAGTCTGAAGTCAGGAGGACCTGAGTTCAAATCGGACCTCAAACTCTTAACACTTCATGGCTGTGTGATCCTGGGCAAGTTACTTAACCCCATTTGCCTCAGCAAAAAAAAAAAAAAAAAAATAGGATCTTATCTCCATAATTGACTGTATGAATAACAAAAATAACAAAAGTCATATGATTATCACAATAGAAGCATAGAAATAAAAGGAACTTTGCTTAAAATTATCTAAAATTATCAGCAAACATCTGTAATAGGAATAAATAGAAGTCTTCTCAATAAGATCAGGGATGAATCAAACATTCCCATTATCACCTCTATTATGCAATATTGTATTAGAAATGCTAACTATAGCTACAAGAGAAGACAAAGAAATTGAAGGAATTAGAATAGGCAATGAGGAAACCAAACTTTATGGATTATTTGAGGGTATACTTAGAGAGTCTTAGAGAATCAACTAAACCTCTAGTGGAAATAATTAACAACTTTAGCAAAGTTGAAGGATAAAAATAAACCCACACAAATCACCAGCATTTCTGTATATTACTAACAAAGTCCATCAGGAAGAGGTAGAACTAGAAATTCTATTTAAAATAACTAGATGATATAAAATACTTTGGAGCCTACCTGTCAAGACAAACCCAGTTACTATATGAACAAAATTGCAAGTTAGATATAAATAGAGAATAATTAATTTCTCATGGATGGTGTACGGCACTGCATTTGTACATCTAGGACAGAACACTCACAAATATCAGTACTGGTATGATGAAAATTATGGGAAATTCAGAAGCTGCTAAATAAAAAATGAGAACTCCACAGGGTGTATCAGCAAGATAGTTCATCCATCTCTAAGAAAGTAGCATTGAATTCCATCCAAAGTAAAGTACAATATTAGAGATGCAAGATTCTCAGTTCAGTAAAAAGGCAGATGGAATTCAGTTTTATGCAGATAACAATCCAAAGCATTTTTATGATGTACTGAAAGCTATTTATGGCCAAAGACATGTGGTACATGTCAAGTATGCAACAATGATTCGTGATAAGGATAGGATCCTAGAAAGATGGACTGAACACTTCCATAGTATTTTCAGCAGACCATGATCAATCAATGCTGAAGCTATTGACCGTTCACCTCAAGTTGAAATCAATCACTCCCTAGCTGAAGTTCTAATTGAAGAAGAGGTTTTGGATGTCTTTAGGTTGCTTTCATGTGATAAATCACTGGGTGATGATTGTATTTCAGCTGAGATTTATAAGGTGGGAAGTCCATTGCTTATACAAAAGCTGACTGAAATTTTCCAGATTATATGGCAAGAGGAAGTTATGCCTCAGTAGTTCAAGGATGCCTTCGTTGTCCATCTTTATAAAAGCAAAGGGAATAGATTGTCTTATGACAATCATGGAGGGGGGGAGTCTCTCTCTTAGTCATTGCTGTCAAGCTTCTTGCCCGAGTCATCCTTAATAGTCTGATCCTACATTTAAAAAAAGATCATCTACCTGAGACCAGTGTAGCTTCAGAAAGGAGTGAGGAATAGTTCATATGACTTTTGCTGCCTAACAACTCCAGGAAAAATTCTAGGAGCATAACAGAAGTCTTGTAAACAACATTTGTAGATTGGACCAAGATACTGTCAATGATGAGAGTTTATTTCATAATGGCATGCTTGTTCGAGTTCTGGACAATGAGCAATGCTCTCTAACTTTCCAAGTCAGCAGTGGAGTGAAATGAGGCTGTGTGCTTGCTCCCATGCTTTTTAGCATGATATTTTCAGCCATGTTGTCAAATGCCTTTAAAGAGGACAAATATGGAATCAGTCAGCTACCTCAGTAATGGTAAATTCTTCAACTTGAAAAGGTTACAAGTCAAAACTGAAGTGAAGAGAATGTTAGTGTATGATTTTTTTGTTTGCAGATAATTATGCACACAATGCAGTATCCCAAGTTGAGATGCAATAAAGTATGGATCAATTCTCTCCTGTTTGTCCTAATTTTGGCCTAACAGTTAACACCAAGAAAACATAGGCCATCCTCCATCAGCCAGTACCATATCATCCATATGTGGAACCATCAGTTGCAGTAAATGGTGTAATTTTGAATGCTGTGGATAATTTTGCTTATCTTGGCAATACACTTTTCAGAGATGTCTACATTGATAATAAGATTGACACATATATTGCCAGAGCTAGCTCAGTGTTTGGGAGACTGAAGAAAAGTGTGGGAGAGGAGAGGTATTACGCTGACTACCAAATTAAAAGTCTATAGAGCCAGTATGCCAATCTCGTTGTTATATGCTTGTGAAATCTGGACAGTACACTAGCACCATGCCAGGAAACTGAATCACTTCCATTTGAATTGTCTGAGGAAGATTCTGAAGATCACTTGGCAGGGTAAGATACCAGACACTGAGGTCCTTTCTCGAACTAAACTGCTAAGCATTCCAACTTTACTGCAGAGAGAACAACTCCATTGAACTGGCCACATTGTTCAAATGCCAAATATACACTTGCCAAAAAAAAAAAAATTGCGGAGAACTCACACAGGGCAAATGCTCACAAGGTGATCAGAATAAGTAATATAAGACATTCTCAATTTCCTAAGAATTTCAGAATCAATTGTGTGACTAGGGAGACACTGGCAAGGGATTGCCCAGCATGACATGCCATCATCAGAAAATGTGATGAGCAAAGCAGATTTGAATTAGTTCAAAAGAAACATGAGATGAGCAAAATTAAAGAATCTAGAAGCTACCCCAAATGTTCATATGGACTCTTTGTGTCTGACTGTGCAGAGCACTCTGAGTTCATATTACTCTGATTACGCATAGTCAGTCACACTGTAACTTGACTCTAAAATAGTGATGTCATTTTGGTTCTCTTCTAGAACAAAGGACACTAACCAACCAATCAACCAACTGACCAATTTCTCATAGGTAGGACAAACCTATATGATAAAAATGTCAATTATACCTAAATTAATTTATTCAATGCTATGCCAATCAGTCTACCAAAAATTATAGAGCTAGGAAAAAATAACAAAATTCAACAAAAGATCAAGAATATTAAGGGAATTTTTTTTAATGTGTCAGACTTAAATGTGTATTACAAAGTGGTGGTCATCCAAACAATCTGGTCCTGGTTGAGAAATGGGGTAGTGGATCACTGGAATAGATTAGGTACATAATACACAATAGTAAATGACCATAACAGTCTAGTCATTTGATAAATCCAAAGATCCAAGCTTTTGGGAAATGACTCGATATTTGACAAATACTGCTGGGAAAATTAGGGAGCAATTTGGTGGAAACTAAGTATAAATCAATATTTTATATTATTTACCAAAATAAAGCAAAAATGGATGCATGATTTAGAGATACAGGGTAATATAAGCAAATTAGGAAAGCATGGAAATTTTTATGTCAGATCTATGAATAAGAGAAGAAATTATGGCCAAATAAGTGATATACATTTTATATGGGATATAAAATGGATAATTTTGGTCACATTAAATTTAAAAGGCTTTGTACAAAAGCAATGTAGCAATTTTCTTTCATAAAGTCTTCATTTCTCATAAAGAGAATTTAGTCAAATTTATAAGTATATGCATCATTCCCCAGTTGATAAATTGTAAAAACATGTGAACAGATAGTTTTCAGAAGAAACCAAAATTATCCATAGTCATATAAAAATGTTCTAAATAACTATTGATTAGAAAAATGAAAACTACAACAACTTGGAGATGCCACTTCACAACCTATCAGTTTGACATGACATGTTTGAGGCATTCTAGAAAAATAGGGACACTAATATACTGTAAGTGGAATTGTGAACTGATCAAATGATTCTAGAAAGAAATTTGGAACTATACTTAAAGGGCTATAAAGCTATGAAAATCCTTTGGCCCAGCAATGCTATTACTAGGTCTATATTCCAAAGAGATCAAAGAAAAAATACATGAATTTTTGTCTACAAAAATATTTATAGCAAGTTTTTTTTCTTGCAGTGGCAAAAAATTGGAAATCAAGAGGATGCCTATAAAATGGGGAATGGCTAAACAGGTTGTGGAATGTGATTGTGATAGGATTCTATTGTGCTATAAGAAATGATGAGTAGGATGGCTTCAGAAAAACCTGGAAAGATTTATATTATTTGATTCAAAATGAAGTGAGCAACATCAGGAGAAGAATATACATAGGGACAGCAATATTGTAATGATCACCAGCTGGGGATGAAGTAGCTATTTTCAGTAATACAGTGATCAAAGACAGTTCAAAAGGACATATGATGAAAAATTCTATCCTCTTTCAATGAAAAACCTAATGGAATTTGAATGCAGATCAAAGAATACTTTTAAAACTTCCTTTTATTTTTCTTGTTTTTTTTTTTTTTTGAGAGGGATCTGCATTTTCTTTACAACATGGCTAATATGGAAATGCTTTGCATGACTGCACATATATATGTAACCTATATCAAATCGCTTGCCTTCTCAAGGAGGGACAAAGAGGAAAGGAGAGAGGAAGAGAATTTGGAAATCAAAATTTTGGAAAAAATCAATGTTAATTTTTTTACATGTAATTGAGAAAAAAATAAGAATGAATGTCTTTTTTTAAAGATAGCTATCTTGTTCTTTCTATGGCTTCTGTTCTCCAGAGTGAAAATCCTCAGTTCTGTCAAGTGAACCTATCAGAAGATCATCTTAAGGCTTTTAACATATTACTTTACTTTCACTGTATATTCTCTAATTTATCAAGGCCCTTTCTAAAATGTAGCTTTGAAAACCAAATCCAAAACTCAATATGTTGTCTATAGAATGATACAAAGAAAATAAAAGCTTTCTAACTCTTTATATTAGCACTCCATGCAACCTATGAGTATGGCTGATATAACACATTATTGATTTTACAACTAGTGAATTTGCTTTGGACTAAAACCAACAGATTATTTTTAGGCCCAGTTCTCTTCCTTGCAATTGTGAAGTTGTCCAAGTATAAATCATTATAATTATCATTATAAATTTATCCCCATATTCTGGCTTGTTAAGATCTTTATGCATCCTAATAATATATGTAATAATATAATATAATATTATAACATTATAATATATATTATACATCATGGTATATATTATATAGTATATCATATAATAATGTAATATTAAGTAATAATGCAAGAATTATTAATTAATTATTAATTAATCTTTACTGTAATATGCAGATTTAATCAATATTCCATTTATTCCTTTAAGCCATTGCTGAATTATTAAATGATTTAAGACCAAGGATATACATGAAAAACTTCCTGTCAAACCAACTATTAATTATTCTTTGAGTTCAGTCATTCATCCAGTTCCTGAAAATCCACCAAACAGCATACTGTCTCTCTTTTCTTCCATAGTAATAGCACTGAGTCTTTGGTAAATACTTTTTTACATTCCAAATTAATTACAAGTATAGGATTCCTCTGATTTACTAGCATAATAATCTTGTCAAAATGACTTAGTTTATGTAAAGTAACTTATAAATCAGGTACTGCACATTAGCTCATTCATAAATCACACCCCCATGATCTTGTTTCTTTTGAGAATAGTCCTCCTGTTTTCCTTCTTGCCTTACCCATCTTGCTCACCCTACAGTTTTGATTCTTTTAATCTTTCTAGTTTCTAGTTTGTCTTACCATATTTTATAAATGATGATTGTGTAAAACATTCTTCTTGGTAGCCAGGGCAAATCTAGAGACTTAATGATGCACTTACAAATCAGGATAACATGTCCTAAGGCTGGAAGTTCTAGAGATGAAAGAGTTAAAACTTCCAAGGCATAGTTACTAGCCTAGGAATCACAGCAGTTGTTTAGAATTGAGACTCAAATAGAAAGAATCCTTGTGGCTGCACATTGACTTAGAAAACTACAAATTTAACATTACCTGTTTTGTTATATTTTTTATTTATTTTTTTTTAAATTTTTCCCAATTATATTTTAATCTGGCTGGGCACTCTGGAGTTTTGCCACCATCATACTACTAAAGCCTCAAGTTCGATACCTCTGGTTTAAAAGGCAAATGGAAAGTAGAAAGTAAAATGAAGTATATCTGGGGCCTGCCAGGAATAGTGGACCAGGTGATATTCTGGAGATGAAAGGGAAGTTGTTACTTCTACCAGGAAATGATAGGGGAAGACTCAGAAATTTTGCAAATTGAAGGAAGGGAAGTGAAGTAGTTCCTATTAAATGGGTTTGAATTTCATAGTAAAATAGTAAAATTGATAATCTGCTTTGAATATGAAGAATGGAAACATTCAGATGCTAGGAGGAAAAGAGGAAATTGTCGTCATGGAGAACATGCCAAGTTCTGAATAAAACAATTGCCAAGTAAATGAAAGTCGTAAGGGCTAATCTGCCCAGCATGAATTTATAATGAAATTGAAGAGAATCAAGAGGTGAATACATATCTTTTTTGGCCCCATTAAGGTGGCAGGCAAAATGAGGCCAGAATAGACATGAATTGGGATAATAGAGGGGAATTCATAGGATCATGAAGACGAACCCAGAAGTGGCACAATAAAGTTCTAAATGATGGTGAGAATTGAGGTCTGGGGGCTTATGTGGTTGAAAAAAGATAGATAAAAAGATCGCAAAATCTGTGAAGGTATACTCTACACATGGGCTCACCTGCACCTTTATGCAACCAAAATGTGGATATACCATGTTTTTAATCTCTAAATTTGATTTACTTGGTTAATCAGATTATAGGTTTCAAATATTAAAGGTTAAAACTAAACTGAGACTTTTGGGACACAACAAATTCTGTTTTTAAAAATTAATTATCAAGAAGGACTAATTAAAAATAATATTTCTTGGCATGTTTACATAATTGAACTGTTTATCTTTTATTCCAGTCTCTCTTTTTTTTCCAGGAATTCCTGCTTCCATTAGCTGGTGCTGGAATGCTGGAGATACTGTGGCGTTTGTTTCTCATAGAGGCCCATTGAATATTTGGACAATTTCAGGACCAGATATGGGTGTGACTGTACACAAAGAAGCCCATGGCTTCTTGTCTGATATTTGTCTCTTTAGATGGCATCCCCAAAAAAGAGGAAAAATTATATTTGGTCATTCTGATGGAAGCCTCTCAATTTTTCAGCCAGGTAAGCATTTAGATATTTAAATAATCTAAGAACTATGTATCTTGGAGCTTAAAATATTTAATTAATATGACAGATCAGTAGAGTAATAGAAAGAGTAGAAACAAGTGTTTCTCCTGGCCTCTTTTTAAAGTTTTATTCTATGAAGCATGATATTCTCTTATTTCTCTCTTAATGATGATGTGTCATTGGAGATGCTATGTAAAGTATCTTATAACAGCTTTTCTTTATAATCAAGAATAGAGTTCTCTAATATTAAATAAAAACATTGAAGTTTAGTGTCCTGTTGTTATGTTTAGTACCCTTTGTTTTTTCTCTTCATATTTTTGGCTATTACAGTTACAACTTTAAGCTTGGGCAGGTTAACATGAATGTGAAAGAACCAAGAGATGATGTTCTTTTTTTCCTCAATGGATTTCATCCTATTCCTGTTTTGTTTCATACCTATTCCAGTATGTCTAACTCATTATGTAGAGTTTGTTAATCTGCCAGCAGAAGCAACATTATGACTTTTACTATGCTTCCTAGGAATATTCCTTGTTACACAGCACTTTGTCCTATCTCGTTTCATGCACAAGAAATCCTGTGACTAGTGATTGACATGTGTCATAGTGAGAAGCAGAAATTCTGGTACCTGTTAAACTACCAGTTTATTCATTCAATTGACACATATTTAATCAGTGCCTGCTATGTGTGAGACAATATGGAGAGTGCAAGGGTGAATAAGATCCTATCCCAGCAAATGATATTTTGAAGAGATGCTAATGATTTTCATTTACTATGCATATGTACAGTAAGTACATATGTTCAGTATTATACAAAAATTTTGGTTTACTGTTCAGACCTTATTTTTTGAATGTCTTTGTTGGTGTAGTTATAAGAGTATTAACCTTAGAATCAGAAAGCAACTTTTTTTTTTTATAAAGCTTTTTATTTGCAAAACATATGAGTGACCTTTCAACATTGACCTTTGCAAAAAAACTTTTTTTTTCCCAAGCTTTTCCTTTCCTTCCCTCCACCCCCCACCCCTAGATGACAGGTAATCTAATAGATGCTAGATAGGATAAATTATATGACAAATACAATACATGTATACATATCTATACAGTTATCTTACTGCACAAGAAACATCAGATCTAGAAAGAGAAGAAGAAAAAAAACAACCTAAGAAGGAAAACAGAATGCATGGAAATATTCACAGAAAGCGTTAAAATGCTGTGTTGTGGTTCACTCTCAGTTCCCACAGGCCTCTCTCTGGATGTATATGACTATCTTCATTGCAGCACAACTGGTTTGAATCACATCATTGTTGAAGAGAACCATGTCCATCAAAATTGATCATCGTATAGTCTTGTTGCTGTGTATAATGTTCTCCTGGTTCTGCTGATTTCACTCAGCATCAGTTCATGCAAGTCTCTCCAATCCTCTCTGAAATCCTCCTGTTGGTCATTTCTTACAGAACAATAATATTCCATAACATTCATATACCATAATTTATTCAGCCATTCTCCAATTGATGGGCATCTTTTCAATTTCCAGTTTCTTGCCACTACAAAAAGGGCTGCCACAAACATTTTTGCACATGTGGGTCCCTTTCCCTCCTTTAAAATCTCTTTGGGATATAGGCCCAGTAGAAACACTGCTGGGTCAAAGGGTATGCACTGTTTGATAACTTTTTGAGCATAGCTCCAAATTGCTCTCCAGAATGGTTGGATCCGTTCACAGTTCCACCAACAATGTATCAGTGTCCCAGTTTTCCCACATCCCCTCCAACAGCTATCATTATCATTGCCTGTCATTTTAGCCAATCTGACAGGTGTGTAGTGGTATCTCAGAGTTGTCTTAATTTGCATTTCTCTGATCAATAGTGACTTGGAGCACCTTTTCATGTGACCGGAAATAGTTTCAATTTCTTCGTCTGAAAATTGTCTGTTCATATCTTTTGACCATTTGTCAATTGGAGAATGGCTTGAATTCTTATATATTTGAGTCAATTCTCTATATATTTTAGAAATGAGGCCTTTATCAGAACCTTTGGATGTAAAAATATTTTCCCAGTTTACTGCTACCCTTCTAATCTTGTCTGCATTCATTTTGTTTGTACAAAAACTTTTCAACTTGATATAGTCAAACTTATCTATTTTGTGATTAATGATGACCTCTAGTTCTTCTTTGGTCACAAATTCCTTCCCCCTCCACAGGTCTGAGAGGTAAACCATCCTACATTGTTCTAATTTGTTTATAATATCATTCTTTATGCCTAGATCATGAATCCATTTTGACCTTATCTTGGTATATGGTGTTAGGTGTGGGTCAATGCCTAATTTCTTCCA
>JAJPUD010000728.1:377619-421406 GCA_023553655.1 Myrmecobius fasciatus
TGATAGTGGGCAACCTTGTTTCACCCCTGATCTTATTGGGAATGGTTCCAGTTTATCACCATTACATATGATGCTAGCTGATGGTTTTAAATAGACGCTACCGACTATTTTAAGGAAAAGTCCATTAATTCCTATACTCTCTAATGTTTTTAATAGGAATGGATGTTGGATTTTATCAAATGCTTTTTCTGCATCTATTGAGATTATCATATGGTTTTTGTTAGTTTGGTTATTAATATAGTCAATTATGTTAATAGTTTTCCTAATATTGAACCATCCCTGCATTCCTGGTATAAATCCTACTTGGTCATGGTGTATTATTCTAGGAATGATTTTCTGTAATCTCTTTGCTAATATTTTATTTAAGATTTTTGCATCAATATTCATTAAGGAGATTGGTCTATAATTTTCTCAGAAAGCAACTTTGAATCTTGGTTTTGACATATGTTAGCTATGTGACTGTGAGCAAATTACTTCACATTTCTGAGTCTCACTTTCTTCATGTGAATGGGTGAGAGAAAGAAGGAAAGAGAAAAAAGAAAAAATAAATAAATGCTTACTGTGTGCCAAGCACCATTTGTGTTAGGGATACAAATACAAAATCAAGTCAGTGACCCCACAGAGTTTGCATTCTAATGAGGAAAGAAAAATGACAGTTGATTTGATTAAGATTCAACTACTGCAAGTAGAAGAGGGATAGAGGGAAAGATAAAAGGTCCATGATCGCTGTGGAGTTAAAGTCTGAAAAATGAAGTAAGTATTTCTACAGTTTGGAGCTAGAGGTAGTGTGTATCAAAGTATCAGGATGCCAGGTATTTGTAATAATACTTGTACTGTTTAAAGAAATAATGCACTCTATAAATGTATAAGTATCAACTTAACCGACTTCCATTCACAGATCCATTTGATAGACCATATAATGGTCCATAGTTGTCTTCAGTTAAACTTTAGAATTTTTTCTAAACCCTAAGAGTAATAGGATAAAAGTCTAGGTTAGCGCCTCCTGTACAGAATTTGAATGAAGACCGGGGAGGCAGAAACAGAACTATTTAGCACCAGATTTTTCAGTCTCCTACAAAGCAGTTGTTATCTCGTTTGCTGATAGATAAGATAGTGATTAATTAGTAGATTAGATTAGGTATGCAAAGTAAAGAAGCTACTAAGCCCAGTAAGCTAGTGTTTGATAAACTCAAAGATCCCATCTATTGGATCAAGAACTAATTTGACAGAAACTTCTGGGAAAACTACAAAATCGTCTGGCACAAACTAGGCACAGAACAACATCTCACATGTATATCCAAGGTAGTGGCTTCATGATTTAGACACATGTGGTGATGTAAGGAGGAGCATAGGAAAAAGGTTTTTGTCAGATTTCTTGATAGAGGAAGAGTTCATGACAAAGGAGATAAAGGGGATCACAAGAAGGAAAAGATAAATTCAGTCATGGATTTTGTCTTCCTTTTTATCATTATGTTTGCCAGTTCTTTTTCCTTTTCCTTTATGCAAGAATATTCAGCTAAGTCTCTTTTTAAAGTTTTATTGATATGTTTTATTTTTACATTACAAACATTTATAGAGTGCACCACTCCATGGGAGGTCTCATTAGTAAAACTAATAATTTATTAATCTCATCTGAAAGTACATGTAGTATTCTATATCTATACACCTCCCTCTATTTTTTAAAGTCACCTGAAAACTCTTTTCTCTCCTATATGCTAACTTATTGAAAAAGAAAAGAAAAACAAATTTCTCATAATAAAATATACATATATATGCAAAACACATTTCCTCAGTACCTATATAGAAGTATATACATATATTTCATTCTACAAACTAAACCAATCACCTCTCAATCATGGATAGCATATTTCATCATCAGTCCTCTGGAAACATGAATACTGGTTTGTTTTTCACAGTGTTGTCATCATATAAATTATTTTAAGATACAAAAGGTTTTTTGGAAAACTGCAAAGCTGTTCATCAGTTATTAAAAGGATTTCACATTAATCTAGGTAATTATTTTTCTTTGTTATCTCTTTTACTTATAAACATCAGAGTGGAGACAATTCTATTTTTTCACCCTTTTCAGTTCTGCAATAACAAAGAGAGAAGATTCTCAATGGGTCCACAAAATGCTTGCCAAACACAATAGATATATTCACAATCTTTTTTTTTTCTTTTTTCTTTTTTTTATTAAAACTTTTATTTGCAAAACATATGCATGGGTAATTCTTCAACATTAACCCTTACAAAGCTTTCTGTTACACATTTTTCCCCCCTACTCCCCACGCCTCTCCTAGATGGCAGGAAATCCACTACATGTTAATTATGTTAAAATACTTTATAAATCGTATATTCATAATCTTAATATGTTTATAGCAACAAATTGTTATTTTTCTCTATATAACCATTACTTCTGTAAATATACTCATCTTCATGATTCTGTACACAAATGATACATGGAGTACAGAGAACAGTAACCTAATGCACTCTAAATTATAAATGTCTGATTTTATAATTAATTTCCTTTTTTTGAAAAAAAAAATAGGTTCTAAGAATCAGAAACATGTTCTGAGACCTGAATCTCTTGAAGGGACTGATGAAGAGGATCCTGTTACAGATCTGGAATGGGACCCATTGTCTATTGACTATCTCCTTGTGGCAAATTTGCTTAATGGCATTCGCCTTGTAGATTCTGAATCACTTTCTTGTATCACAACATTTAATTTTCCCACTGCAGCAGTATCAGTCCAGTGCTTAGCCTGGGTTCCTACTGCCCCTGGGATGTTTATAACTGGAGGTAAGTGTTATTGAGGAGTTTCTATTGAAATTATTGCATTCTGGGAGGAAAAATCTTTTTCCTGTATTTCATTTGAATTTCATCCTCATAGGAAAGTAAAATTGGGACCATACATGTTTCTGATGTCCATTCCCATGGACATGTTATCTTTAATTATCAAGTTAGTTAGAAGTATATATGTGTGTGACTTTGCCAGATTAGTTTGGTCAAAATAGAGAATGAATATAGTCAATAAGTAGATAAGGGTTACAGGGGTGGGGACTTTATTAGTTTCATTAGTAAATTGGTCAGCTATGATCTAGGCCTGAAAATAGGGCCAGGTAAGATGATAAGGATAGGTTAATAATACTCAGAAGTTTGGGGTTTTTTAGATTGAGAAGATGGAATGGAGGTTTTGTTCTTCTAGCATAACCTTTAAGAATTTCAGGCAAAGATGTAAATATTTAACATTAATATTTAAATCATTTTGCTGTCTTTATGTGTTTTATGTATTTGAGCTGTTTTAAGAAATAATGCTACTCCTTTAAACTCTATTAGATCAACTTGATGACAATTTTAGGCGTTTTTAAGGCAGCTAGATACCCATAGATAGGTTGTTATTGTTAGGTTTTGAGCTTGAACCTCCATTCTTATCTTCACTGGTGATATGACCAACATTTTCTGATATTTATTAACTTAATACATCAAAGAAAATATGTATAATCCCTTTATGAATTATGCTTACTGGCTGAAATAGAAAATGTGACTTCATCCTTTCTGTGTTTTATTAAATTCTGTGTTTTTTTTCAATCTTTCTTTAATAGTTTTTCTGCTCTTCTGCATTTCACATGGCTAGCATGAGGAGAAATGTCTGTGTGTGGAGAAGGTCATTTACTCTGTCAAAGGTGGTAGAAAACAAGACCTTAGATGAGAATAGAGATCAGTTTGGCATCAAAAAAGAGGATTTAGAGGAATGAGAGGCAGAGGAGGCTATTTGCCAAGCACACAAGGATCAGGAGATTATGTCTCATCCATCTCTGTAGATTAAAAATAGATACAGAAAAGGAGGGATTTCTCTCTGCATAGTTTTCTATTCTATCCTATTTTCTATTTGTCTGTTTTCTGTTTCTGTCCTGAAAGTAAGTAATAGGTGAAGAAATGGTCAGATTAAAGTGATTTTTGTAGTAGATTTTAAAAATTTAGTAAACTTGGGGCTACAAACAGTAATTGAGATTTGTATAGTGATTAAAAGGGTATTTTGAGCTATAGGATAATAAGGGAAAAAAACTAAAAGAAGGTAAATGTAATTTTTGAAAGCTTTAGCTTACTTAAAAGTATATGTATAAATAAATGAATGAAAAGCACTTAATAATAATAATAGATAACATTTAAATAGTGCTTATTATGCACCAGGCATTGTGTTTTACAAATATGATCTCATTTGATCTTCACAACAACTCATGCTATTATTTCCATTTTACAGATGAGGAAACTGAGGCAAACAGATTTAAGTGATGTCTTTAGGGTCATAGAGGTAATGTCTGTGATTTTATCTCAGATCTTCCTGAACTGATACTCTGTCCACTGAACCACTTAGCTACTCCACTATATTAAGTTGTATGTCCTTAGTTTTCAAAGAGAATCATTAGTCCCTGGTTTTCATCAGGAATGTGATGCCATGACATGCAAGTGCATTGGGGGACTGTGCAAGGTCATCTGCCTCACTTTCCCCTTCAGAGCCATCTGGGTTCAGTGGCAAGATGTAGATCAAAATGGCTGGAGATGTTCCTGAATAGTGGATAGGTGGGGCATTACCTTGCAGAAAGATACAGACACAGTAAATGGAGCCATAGGAGAGTAATTTGCCACTCTTCTTTTCAGGAAAAGATGCAAACTTGATTTTGATTATGATTCAGAACTAGAAAGTATGTTGAGGTATTCAGGCAAAATTTCCAAAGATCAAAAGGACTGAAACCTCCAGTGCTGGATGAGAAGATGGTCAACGAATAGGGAAGAGTAAAATATGACTAAGGAGGCCAAATGAAAGACCCTAGGGCAAAACCAGAAAGTAAAAGGGTCTCACACCTACAGGGAATGGTCTCTAGGGCATGGGTGGGCAGGAAAGTAAAGGCAGCTGTCAAGAGTGTGGAACAGATGGCCAGGAAATAGGAAGTGAATTTACACACACACATACACACACACATACAATTTGTCATGTACATATAATTTGTTATGTATTTAAAATGAGCTATAGTTTTGTGAGTATATTATTGTATTACATTATGAGTGATGTCAACAAAATACACTAAAATCCTTCTGTTTTAGTTTCAAAATTGTTTCATTACATTTTACATGTAGGTAATTCAATTTCAAAAATGGGCTTTACTGAAGGTAATTTTGTTGTTCCTATTAGATTACCAAGTTGGGGTACTCAGAGTTTGGAATGTTTCAAGATCAACACCGATTGAGAACTTTAAATTGAAGGAAACAGGATTTCATGTTTTACATGTACTTAATTCTCCCCCAAAGAAAAAATGTGAGTAAAAATATATTATTTGATAAATAATTTCTTGTTAACATAAAATATAATAGTTGTTAATAAATATTACAAGTTTATGAAGTGTCGGGTTGGATTGAATAACAGAAATTAAAAAGCCTTGAGACTGACATATTTGAGCAATGACTACAAAATTAGAAAATTCTGATTTCAGTCCTGGTTTTATCATTTGCCTCCCCCATGTGAATTTGGGCAAATTATTTATTCTCTCTGGGCTTAATTACCTTGATCTTGTAATCTCTGATGCCTGAGAATGAGCATTTTGTAAATTCTTATTAAAGGATCAAGAGATCAGTCTGATAATTCTTCTATGGCCCTCAAGTCAACAGTAGACATTTTAAGATACTTGAGAAAGAAAGAAGCAGAATTAAAGTAGTAAGATTTTTCTTTTCATTATCTTTTTATGTGACTCAAAAGAAGAAAGTGGCTTGATGAAAGTAGATATAACATTATAATATATTTTGAATGAGTATAAGGACATGTCTTTTCACAGTTCCCCCATTCCTGAAATTCACTCCTTCCTCACTTCTGCTTTTTAGAATCCCTAGCTTCCCTCATAATTTAACTCAGAAACCATTTCCTTCTAAAGCCGTTCCTAATCCTTCTCAATTACTAAGTGTGTATGCACATACACAGCCACAAATCACTCTTTATTTTGTGCATACATATAGATTGACATACTTTGTAGTGTTCACATTACAAAATTTATATACTTATTTCTGCATATACTTATATGTGTATGTATCCTCTTCCCTTAAAAAAAGAAAAAAGTAAGCTTCTTGAGGGCAGGGACTATTTTGCGTCTGTATTTGTATTCCTTAGTCAGTTAGTCAATATGCATTTATTAACTACCTACTATGCGCTAGGCATGGTGTTAAATGCTGGAAAGATGAAAAAAGGCAAAAAACGGTCCTTGCCTTAAAGAGCTAAAGTCTAATGTGTAAAATTCCTTAAATCTGTGGAGTATATTAAGCATGTAATATACACTCCAATTGAAAAATTAATATTTTAATTTTAGAGTTCAATAGAGTTGTTTCAGATTAGATATTCAAAAGAATATTTGTATCTTGAGACGATTACATTGGATAGAAAGTAATTACCAAAAGAAAAAAAAGAAAAATATGGGACCTGATTGTGGTATAAGGGCATTTTATAGAAGTTCAGGCTGGAGAAATGAGGATTCTTTGAAGAATAAATGAATGGAGAAAGCCCAAAGAAAGATTTTAAATGAGTGTTTCTATCAAGAAGCCAGTCAACTAGTATATATTAAGAGCTTACTATGTGCTCGCACTAAGGCCAAAAGTAGTACCTACTCTCCAGGAACTCAGTCTAATGAGAGAAGCAACATGCAAACACCTGTATATAGACAAGATAGAGATGGGATAAATTGGAGATAGATAATCTTAAAGGGAAGGTATTAAGATTAAGTGTGACTAGGGAAGGTCTCTAGAAGAAGTTGGGGCTTTAGCTGAGATGTGAAGAAAATAAGGAAAGCTATCAGGTAGAATTGAGGAGGGAGAGTGTTCATGTATAGGATATAGCAAGTGAAAACATTAGAGATGGGAAATGGAATGTCATTTGTGAGGAACACCCAGGAGGTCAGTGTCACTGAAATGAAGAATATATTGAGGTGAGTAAGGTGTTAAGAAGACTGGAAAACTAGGAGGGGACTAAGTTATAAAGAGCTATAAAATCCAGTTTCATATTTGATCCTGGCAGAATAAGGGAATCACTGGCGTTGTTTGAATATGATAGTGATAGAGTCAGATGTAATTTTAGGAAAATCAATTTGATGGCTGAGTAGAAGATAGACTAGAGTAGAGAGAGACTTTAAGCAGGGAGATCAACTAGAATACTATTTCAGTATTCCACTCATGAGGTGATGAAGGCCTGCACCAGATCCTTTGACATTATTAAAGAAGAAGAGGGGACAATTATAGATTTGAGACAATTGGAATTGTCATATGTGAAGAGGTCAGAATAGAAGTGAAATCTAGACAAATAAATCTAAGAGTCATCTGCATAGAAATGATAGTTGAAATGACAGCTGATGTGATCACTTACTGGAATAGTATATGGATTGAACTAGATGACCAATGAGGTCATTCAAATCTCTGAAATTCTTTGATTTTCAAATCAAAGTAGTACCTACTTCAAAAAATCATTAGAGTCAAATGAGACAATATGCATGTGATTTGTACACCAGAAAGTATTGTGCTAAATGCTAAGAGTACAAAGACAAAACTGAAAGGTTTTCCTAATCCAAGTCTAGAATTCTAACCTAAAACACTGTGCTGCCACATGTGGCATCTAGAATTTGAATCTGGACTTCTTAATTCCTATAAGGTCTAGTACTTTGGCTACAAAGCCTCAAAGTAATGAGTGTAGTTAGGGCCTAAAATAAATTATCTGGTACATTAACATTTCCTTGTATGCAATCTGATGTGATCATATGTCCTGTGATTAAGTTTGGCAATATAGATAGAACAATCTACAGAACATCATATTATCTCCCAGGTCAAAACTCATGGAGGCCTTCTTGAAATAGATGGATTATTCTATGAGAAGCTGTTCTACTCCATTGTCATTCTAATCACATCCCATATCAGCCATTTTGCAAAGATAAATTTGAAATTTAAGACTCATTTTAAAGCCTTAGATCTTGTCACTTTCAGATTGTTAAAAATATAGAAAAGTATTAAAAATTTTCAGGATATTATATGTAAATATATATATATTTTATATGTAACATTGAAGGTCAAATAGCATGAAGCATGGAAAAATGTATTGGATTGGGAGTCTTGAGAACAGAGTTCATTTCCCAATTCTGCTCATAGCTAGCATTGCACCTAGTCAATTAATTTCTCTTGTTTTTACAGTCAACAAAAAACCTGGGTTTGATTTACTTCATCTGCAAATATGTGAGAAGTGATCCAGATAATCTACATGATCCCTTCTAAATTCTAAGACTTTAAAATAACTGAAGCTCTCTCTTTGATGGGTATTAGGGAAGGTTATAACATTGTGGCTTTATTCAGAGAAAAGTTTTACATTTAATATTATATCCATGGTTTTGGTTTTTTTAAGTTTAAAATTTTTTTGAAAGCAGTCAGGCCCCTGGAATAGGATGAACTATACTTCTTCAATGAAATTTTAATTAAATTTTTATTCCTCTGAAATACATATATTTCTGTTTGTAACACTATCTTAACTAGAGTCTTAACTTAATTGTTTGTGTGTGTGTGTGTGTGTGTGTGTATGTATATATGTGTGTGTGTGTGACCAGGAGATCAGGGTTATGTACATGTATAATATACATATTTTCCCCATATAAGCACTGTCTCAAAAACAATACTTTATTTGAACAGAATATTTGTGCAGAATATTGGCTTCATTCACAAGATTAAGATTATAAGGAAAATAAATAATTGAATATCTTTATTCTAATGATGCACTGAGATTAGTTCTAGTACATGAGAAGTATGATTATTAGTTTTAGCATAGTGCCTGGCATATAGTAGATGCTTAATAAATACTTGTTGACAGCTTGACCAATATTTTTATTTGATTTGCACTTTTTTGTTTAAATTAAACAGTTTCAGCTCATTCTCCAACAAAAAATCATTATACATCCTCAACTAGTGAAGCTGTTCCTCCCCCAACTTTGACACAGAATCAAGCCTTTTCTCTTCCTCCGGGCCATGCAATCTGCTGTTTCATGGATGGTGGAGTTGGAATTTATGATATGGGAGCCAAGAAATGGGATTTTCTTAGGGATTTGGTATGTCTACTATCATATTCTAAACTATGTGATTTATTAACTTTTTTACATTATACAATCTTGGATTATTAGAAGGCAAGATTTGGAGTCAAGAAAACCTAGGCTGAGGTCTAGTCTCTCACAGCATGACCATGGATTAATCACTTAATTTCTCAGTGCCCTAGGCAACTAAGACTGTAAGAAAAGAGTTGCCAATTTATATTGGTGGGGGAAATTTCTACAGTGGGGGTTCTATTCTATGAATGGAATCAGAGATCTGGATCAAAACCCCCATCATTGATAACCACAAAGGTGATGGTGCTGAATGATGTCATGCTGATATAGTACAAATTATTATCCTAAAGGTTTTTTTAAATTATGGGTTAACTTCCCTTTCGGAAGCATCTTTGGGCAGGGGGCATAAGAGAGGAAATAACATTAAGTGGCTATAACAGAGAATCTGGTTCAAGAAGAACTTGTGGACTCATAATACAGTTCCTGCCATGAACTGGCCACCAACTTCATTCACAGTACTCTGTCATAGGTGAACTGTGACTAGCCAAGGCTGTACAAGACAGACAGGATAGAAAACATCTTCTTCCAAGGGGAATGTAAATTCTTCCATAGTTGACTTGGATTCTTAGGCAGCTTCCTGTTCTGGGAGTTCTGGTTTAGAGTTCTAGATTCAAACATTTCATATAGTGAGTCGAGAAGGAAAGAGATACTCTTTTTACATGATTTTCAGAGGAACAGCAAATATACACAACTCACATATTTCCTAGAATTCCAAGGTCTAGTTTAATCCTAAAACTGAAGTAGCATAGTAAGCCTATGGCTTCTCAGTAGAAATTATTGTATATTGCATTGTTTTCTTACTGTTCTGTATATCTCTTTGCCTTTCAATTCTGAGAAATAAACACTGCATTCATTATATACCAGTTCATGGGGAGTAAATTCAAGTATGTGCCTGTTTGCAGTCAGTCAGCTAGCACCATTGTTATAACAAGGTCACATGACTAGTTAACAAAGAAGTGGAAGTTTCCCGGCTGAGTGAGGACTCAAAGTTGAGTATTTACTAGAAAGACCCACATTCCGCTCTTTAAGCAGGTTGCACTGGAGGTGGGGTGAGAAAGACAGAGGGACAGACAACAGAGAACAGTGGACTTGAAGGACAGGTCTCTGATTTGCATGGACCTATTGAAAACAGGGCTATTCTTCAGCATCTTTACCTCTTTATCTATCTCTATCTCTATTTCTATCTGTCCCTGAGCATACATTTAACCACAGTGACCATGGATAGCTACCCACTGAGATGTCCTATACTGCTAGTCCCTGCTCTTCCTCTTTCCACAAGATACCTCACCGTCAAGATGTGTGTGGGTTTGAGGACTGTAATATAATATACCATACCATACCAAACAATACAACATAACATAACATAAAGCTTCTCTTATTTCTCCAGCCTAAAGTCACTGTTAGTGTACCTTTTAAGGGGAAAGGCAAATACGAAGTGAGAGAACATGTTTCATTTCAAGGTTAGAAACAATCCTTTGATCATTACTTGCTATAGTTTGCTCTCAGTTAACTAAAAAGCTTCAGAAACAAAAGAGAGATATAGAGATAGAAATTGCTATGTAATACCTACATATATTATATTGTTCTAGAATATTAATGTGTTTTGTATTTTTACAAAATGTATATTTTGCATATGTGTTGGTCATATGTGTGATTGTCATATTATATTACATATGTATTGGAATGAAAAGAATCTAATTTCTCTGTAACTCAGCAGCAAAGCTCAAAGTAGAGTATACACTCAGATTTTCATTGGGAAGGCAGTAGTGTGAAAATAACTAAATCACTGAATTAAATGACAAGTTTAAACTGGATCTGTCACTGACTAGCTTTACTTAACCAGTCTTGGCTCAAGTTTACTCAAGAAAACAAACTGGACTGAATTATTTCTATGTTCTCTTGTAAAAGTAAAAATTCTATTATTCTAATCATCATTAAGAAGGATACTCTTAATAGAATGAATTTTGCCAAGAATATTACATACTGCTTCTCTTCTTTCTATTTCAAAGCCTGCTTGCATTGGGTTCTTCAAGTCTTTATGAAACATTCAAGTGCCTCTTATCATACTCATCTTACCTGCAAAAACCATTTGTTATAAGGCAGCTTGAGTTGATAAAAAAAAGGCACCTTTTAAGGTGTTGATTGATTTTTACTACTTAAGTGGAACATTTTACTTATAAGATAAATACTTTAGAATTATGTTTAGTTGTATAGCTAATTTTTCTTTTTGTAAAAATAATTTCTTTTAATTTACTAAATTTCTCCCAGCATTCCATTCCTCCCCTCTCCCAGACAGAGAGTTGTCCCACATAACAAATAATATTTTCATTTAGTATTTTATTTTCTACCAATTACATGTAAAAACAGTTTTTCACATTTGTTTTTAAAATTTTGAGTACCAAATTCTCTCTCTTCCTCCTTCCTCACCCCATCCTTCACATTGAGAAGGCAAACAATTTGATATAGGTTATATATAGTCATACAGAAATTTTTATAATAGTCATGTTGTAAAAGAAAACATAGACCAGAAAAAAAACCTCAAGAAAAATAAAGTTTAAAAAGAAGTATGCTTCAATCTGTATCTAAATAACATCAATTCTTTCTCTAGGAATGTATAGCATTTTTCATCATAAGAACTTCAGAGTTGTCTTGGATTATTGTATTGCTGAGAATAGCAAAGTCATTTATAGCTGATCATCTTACAATAATTTTGCTGTCACTTTGTACATGGTATATTTCACTTTGCATTAGCTCATATATGTTCAGGTTTTTCTGAGTATCTTTTTCATTATTTCTTATAGAAACAAAATATATTTTATTATAAAAAAGTTTAGCAGAGTACAGAATGTACCTGTTGGAGTCCAGCTCCAGTGAATACCGAGAGTGTGAATTGGTATGAATATCCATGAGCCAGGTAGAAAATTTGCTTTGTATAACATTATATTTTGTCATTTTCTAACTCAGGAAGATACCTTTATGTTAATTTACAACTTTGTCCTCCCCTAACTAGAATTCTCAAGATGGTTAGGTCCATTTACCCATTCTTTAAAAAAATTTCATATTACTTCAGACCAGAATCTCCATATTTTTATATTTCTGGAGTTTATTTTTCATCTGCCACGTAAATATTTGCCTTTTTATCACATAGCAAGACAGCCATAAACTGAAACCTGGACTAGTGTATCTGGTTTTCAAAGGCAATATCCTATAAATTAATTACCTTTCTTGATTCCTTCTAGTGGTAGGGCCTCTTTTCCTCAAATTACTTTGCATTCTTTTAAAATATATAATATATATGTATACTTTTTTCCCCCTATATATGGGTCCATGTGGTTTCCCTCAATCAGTAAGGTTGAGAAAGGCTGCTTCCATTTGTCCATGTATACTCAAGAACCTAGCATAATACCAGGAATGTACTGTTTGTTGATTGAAACTGTAAACATTTATAATTTTAAAAAATCATATAAACTACAATTGCTCTCAGCAAAAAGCAAAAAATAAAATAAAATACAATTGCTTTGATGAACACTTGAAGATTGATGTGAAACAAAGAAATACCGCAGAATCACAAACCATTGAAATTAAAAGGGGCCTCAGAGATTATCCAGTCTAAATACTCTGCTTTACAGATGAGGAAATGAAGGACAAGATAAATTTTGGTGATCCAACAAAGGTCAAAAAACTCAGGTATAGAATTCAATCCAGTGTTTTTGCTATTATGTTATGTTTTCAGAAAAAAAACATGGGATTCTAAAATCTGCCTTATGAATCTACTCCAATTTTCAAATGAAAGTTTTGTTGACATGTGTTTTACATAAAATTAAATTTGCCTTAGTTTACTTCAAGGGTTTGACTTCTACCAAGTTTTTAGTTAGATAGATCATTAGTAGCAGTTTTCTCAATAGACTTCTTGGAGTAAACCTTTGTTTGACCTTCCTCACTCTTTCTTGCTGTCCTACCACCTTTTCCCTTTTAAGGTCCTCCTTCGCATTAAAAATAGCATGCAGACACTGGCATAGAAAGTAATTCAGAAACATATTCTTCAGCAAAAGGCAAATGATTGTTAGTAGGTTTACAAATGAATACAAACCAGGAATAGGAGAAATCTTGGCTCAACAAGAGGGCAGGGCAGGGCCCTTGCAGTTAGGTCATTCTATTCTTATCTTCTTCCCTCTATAAAAAATTTCCCAGTAACAGAGACATATCACCTTCACACCTTTAAGAAAAGCCTTGGAAGTGTGAACTGAGGAAAAGACTGTTTAGAAAAAAATTGTCTCAAAGACTCTTTTTGGTTATTATCTTGATAGCAGCCTGTAGAGAGTAATACTATCTTTTTCAAATTCTTTTTACATTAAACATCTCATTAAGTCAAGTTACAACCCTAAAAATTTGTGTGGTGAATCTCTTGAAGGATGGGAGCAGGGACAAAGCGTAAAAATAACACAAAAACCAGATCATACTTAAATATTTCCTAAAAAAAAAAACATTGGAACTTTATATTGGTAGGGATCATATACTTCTTATATCAAATTATTGAAGCATTGTTCCCATTACATACACATATCAAACAATTATCCTATATTTGTGCAATTTTCATGTACACTTGATTTATTATAATTATGAATACACAAGAATCCAGTAAAAATAAGCTGTTGTAGTACAAATAACTTTCTAGCAGATTTCAACCTTAATATGAATCCTTTTGGTAAGAAGAAGAATAATAGCTAGCATTTATTTAACACTTTAAGACTCTAAATTATTTTATATCTTATTTGATCCTCACAGTTTGTGAGGAAGGTGCTATTGTTATTCTCAATTTATAGAAAAAGGAGCTGAAGCAGAGAGAGGTCAAGCCACTTGCCCAGTATAATAGAGTAAGTGCCATAATCAGCACTTGAACCCAGAGCTTCCTTATTCCAGGAAAAACATTCTATCTTATTGTACCACTTAGCTGCTTAGGAATAAGGAACTAACTGAATGCATATTTGGTTGTTGCTATTTGACTTAAAGGGTAAAAATGGACTTACAGTAGCAAAAATAGCATGAAAAATATATACTTTTTTAACTCTAATAATAGGATGGTAGATAAATAATCAAGCTCTTTTAGCAACTATATTTTGTCTAGAAAATATATTTCTCCTTTAAGGCATTTTGTTTCATTTATATCTTTGCTCTTTAATATATTAAAAAGTTGACTTTATAGGAACTCGATAGCAAATGTCTCCATCAATTGGAAAATCATATTATTGCAAGTATTTGAATTTAACTGACATTTGAATAGTTTTGAGGAACTTCTATTCAATAAAATCTAGAACTGTGTGATATGTGAAATTATGTATCAGTTCAGTGCTGAGCCAGTAATTCTTCCAGAATCATATCTTTTTTTTGTTGTTGTTATTTATGTACTTATTTTGATATAGTCTTCCTAGAAGACTCCAGTAAAGACATTAGCTTGCTCATGTTCAAAGTTGGCTTGTAAATTATATAAAATGGTATGTTTGCTTGCCTTACATGTTTTATTTTTTGTTTGCCTTGTAGGGACATGTAGAAACTATCTTTGACTGCAAATTTAAACCTGATAATCCTAATATTTTAGCAACAGCTTCATTTGATGGAACTATAAAAGTGTGGGATGTAAATACACTGACAGCAGTCTACACCTCTCCTGGGAATGAAGGGGTTATTTATTCTGTTTCTTGGGCTCCAGGTGAGGATTATTTTCTTGGAATTTTAATAAATTATATAAATTTTGTTCCAAATATCTTGCTATTTGAATTCTTTTCTTTCTGTTATAAAATCACTTGGTTTGTTGGAAATTATTCTCAAAAACATTCTGGAAGCCCAGGACTCATCGTTATTTTAATAGTATGCAAAAAGAGGACTTATTTTTGAGTCTGATAAATGGCAGGGTTAAAAAAAAGAAGGGTCACTGATAATCAGGAGGAACTTGTATATGGCTTTCACATAAAACCTTATGAATTTTATCAGTTTTACAAACGTCCTCAAGAAGGCATATGCGAATCAATCATTAAAGAAATTTAATTAAAAATATAATGTGGAGCCTTTTAAGGAAATACTATGATTAATGTTTCAGTAAAGTGCTTTTTTTGTAAAAAAAAATCAATTAAAAATCTAGATTTTCATGTATTAGGTTTTGCTGTAAATTTGTTTTATATATAGAGAGACAAAGTATAGCAGTGGAGAGAGCAGTGGACTTGGAGCCTGAAAAATCTGAGTTTAAATCCTACCTTACACACTTACTAACTGTGTGACCCTAGCAAATTACTTATCTTTTAAAATTGGGCTTGATCTCTTTGAAGTCCTATTAAGATCTCAATCTATGTTTCTTTGACCTTTAATTTTATACTTAAGGAAAAGAGAATTTTTAAGGTATACAATTACTTGTTATTGTTTTTATGTAACTCTGGATTTACTTTCTTTGGTAGAAGATGGTGAAATTCATAAAGTAATAAATTTATTAAATGCCAACTCTGTGCTAAGTTCTGTGCTCATCCTGGGGATGCAAAGAAAGAATGACAAACAGACTTTGCTCAGGATGGTCATGGATCAAGGGTCGGATGCCCATATAATTTCCCCTTCCCATTTGAAAGTGGGAATATCATTGAGGGAAAGGGGGAAGGAAGGAAGATTAAGTCTCTTGTAATGAAAAACCTTTCCTTAAAAAGATCAAAAGCATTTCTCTATAATCAAGAAATAAAATTTTTAACAGAGAAACGCTGGGAGCTTTTCCAATGAGACTGGGCTGAAGCAAATAATAGTAATAATATTTGTGCTATTTTTGATAATATGCTAGAAAACTGACTATATAAGAAAAAATATAAGAAAAAAAAGAGAGAATAAGCAGGGGGAGGTAATGGATTTTTTCCCAAACTATACAGAAGCAATATCATTTTTTTTAATTGAGGTAATAGATTCACTAAAGCAAAATATAAAATAAAACCACCCAAATCATCAGCATTTCCATATGTAAACAAAAGAAACTTAGAGGAAGAAAAATTCAATTTAAATAACAACAATCACCATAAGTATATATGCATATATACATATGTACATATATATATGTATGCATATAAATACAAACCTTTTTCTTCTTTTCTTTAGGAAGACCTAAATTATTTTCAAAGAGGTTCAGTGCTCACAGCTAGGCTACATGTATATCGTAAAATAAAAATACTATACAAATTATTCTACAGATTTAGTATTTGTTTTTTTAATTTTTTATTAATTAAAAGCTTTTTATTTACAAAACATATGAGTGATTTTTCTACATTGACCTTTGCAAAAAACTTTTTTTTCCCAAACTTTTCCCCTCCTTACCCCCACCCCCCACCCCTAGATGACAGGTAATCTAATACATGGTAAATATGATAAATTATATGACAAATCCAATATATCTATACATATCTACATAGTTATCTTACTGCACAAGAAACATCAGATCTAGAAAGAGAAGAAAAAAAACAACCTCAGAAGGAAAACAACATGCATGGAAATATTCACAGAAAGTGTTAAAATGCTGTGTCGTGGTCCACACAGTTCCCACAGGCCTCTCTCTGGATGTATATGACTATCTTCATCGCTGAACAATAGGAACTGGTTTGAATCACATCATTGCTGAAGAGAACCATGTCCATCAGAATTGATCATCGTATAGTCTTGTTGCTGTGTATAATGTTCTCCTGGTTCTGCTGATTTCACTCAGCATCAGTTCATGCAAGTCTCTCCAGGCCTCTCTAAAATCATCCTGCTGGTCGTTTCTTACAGAACAATAATATTCCATGACATTCATATACCACAATTTATTCAGCCATTCTCCAGTTGATGGGCATCCTTTCAATTTCCAGTTTCTTGCCACTACAAAAAGGGCTGCCACAAACATTTTTGCACATGTGGGTCCTTTTACCTCCTTTAAAATCTCCTTGGGATATAGGCCCAGTAGAAACACTGCTGGGTCAAATGGTATGCACAGTTTGATAACTTTTTGAGCATAGTTCCAAATTGCTCTCCAAAATGGTTGGATCCATTCACAGTTCCACCAACAATGTATCAGTGTCCCAGTTTTCCCACATCCCCTCCAACATTCGTCATTATCATTTCCTGTAATTTTAGCCAATCTGACAGGTGTGTAGTGGTATCTCAGAGTTGTCTTAATTTGCATTTCTCTGATCAATAGTGATTTGGAGCACCTTTTCATGTGACCAGAAATAGTTTCAATTTCTTCGTCTGAAAATTGTCTGTTCATATCTTTTGACCATTTATCCATTGGAGAATGGCTTGAATTCTTATATATTTGAGTCAATTCTCTATATATTTTAGAAATGAGGCCTTTATCAGAACTTCTGAATGTAAAAATATTTTCCCAGTTTACTGCTACCCTTCTAATTTTGTCTATATTCATTTTGTTTGTACAAAAACTTTTTAACTTGATATAGTCAAACTTATCTATTTTGTGATTAATGATGATCTCTAGTTCTTCTTTGGTCACAAATTCCTTCCCCCTCCACAGGTCTGAGAGGTAAACCATCCTACATTGTTCTAATTTGTTTATAATATCATTCTTTATGCCTAGATCATGAATCCATTTTGACCTTATCTTGGTATATGGTGTTAGGTGTGGGTCAATGCCTAATTTCTTCCATACTAGTTTCCAAATATCCCAGCAGTTTTTGTCCAATAGTGAGTTTTTATCCCAAAAACTGGGGTCTTTGGGTTTATCAAACACTAGATTACTATTGTCATTGAGTATTTTGTTCTGTGAACCTAACCTATTCCACTGATCCACAACTCTATTTCTTAGCCAGTACCAAATGGTTTTGGTGACCACTGCTTTATAATATAGTTTTAGATCTGGTACAGCTAGGCCACCTTCATTTGCATTTTTTTCATTAATTCCCTTGAAATTCTTGACCTTTTGTTTTTTCAGATGAATTTTATTTTTATTTTTTCTAGGTCAGTTAAATAATTTCTTGGGAGTTTGATTGGTATAGCACTAAATAAATAGATTAGTTTAGGTAGTATTACAGATTTAGTATTAAACCAGTCAAATTAGGAATGCTTTATAGAATTTAACAAAATAGTAGCAAAATTGATATGGAATAAAAGAATAGATTATAGAGGAGTAGAATATATTAGATAACTGAGTCTTAGGAGCAAATACAGCTGCTTAATTTTTCAATAAGGTCAAAATCACAAATCCCTAGGGGTAAACTCTCAATTAGAAAAAACTGGGAAAACTAGGAGTCAGTTCTAAAAATGAGAGGATGAAGGAAATATATCTTTCATGAAGTTATAGGTCAAAAATTCATTAACAGAATGAGACAGGAAATTTTCTGAAGATAAAAATAGGCAATATTTATTATACAAAACTAAAACAAACAAACAATGCTTTGTGCATATAAAATCAGTGCAACATACACTAGAATAGAAGGCAAAACATGGTTTTATTAAACATAGATAAAATCTAATCAGGCACTGTCCTAAGTCCTGATGATCCAAAAAGATGAAAAAGCTATAACAAGCCCTGCTCATAAGGAACCTACAGACTAATGTTGAACCCAAGATGAGGTAAGTATAAGATATGGCTAGAGGAAAAGGTCATCTGAAGGGGGAGATCATTGGCTACTGAAGGGATCAGGAAAGGTTGAAAGAAGGTGGGCTTTGAGTTGAAACTTGAAGGAAGCCAGAGGAACTATGAAGGAAAAGTGAGGAGAAAGAATAATCTAGAGGAAATTAACATAAATCTATAAGACCAATAAATTAATGAATTAAACATTAAGTGCTTATTACTGCCAGGTAACATGGGGGAGGGGAGAAGAGTCAAACCATCAGTAAATTACAAAAGTGGAAAGTGATTACATTATCACAATTATACTTCTGAGTTGTTTTATTTAAATCTATGGGGAAATGACTTTTAAAAACCAAAATGTACTGCTTTAACACAAAATGCTTCAATTAAAAAAAGAAAGCCAAAATCTTAGTTATGCTTCAGTGACTAAAGAAAATACCTGTTGTCTTGCTAGTGTAAAAAGCAGAAACAAGCACCATGTTTATAAAACTCTGAAATATCTATATCTGATATTATTTCATAAGGTAATTTAAATTGTATTGCCGGAGCAACTTCCCGAAATGGTGGTTTTATTTGGGATTTTGAAAGAGGCAAAATAATAACCCGATTCAACGAGGTAAGATTTATTTGTTGTTATTTAAATTTTTAAAAATGGTGATGGCTACAAAAAAAATTAAAAGAAAATGTGTCTTTACTCATCTTGCATATGTTGTATGTTTGGGTAGGTAATGATCAGAAAAAACATGTTTTCCTCTAAATTATCCAAGCATTATAGAAAAGTAGATAATATTACTAATTTATAGAAATGAATTCCGAAAATTTCAGCTTTTCCTTAAGATTTAGGTTATTCTTAGATTCCTAAAATTACATGTGATACTTAACATCCCCTAACAAAAGTATCCATATAAAAAAAGGTATAGTGAAAGGAACCACTATAGCAATTTTATGGTTTCGAGCTTCTTACCCATGCTTATGTTATGAAAACAATTTTCTGCTTTACCTGGGAGTCAGGAGACAGATGATGGATCTATCATTAACTTACTTGGTAACCTTGAGTCAGTATCCTCACTCCTTAGTTTCCTTATGGAAGAGTTGCATACAATTTATCCTGTCTGGATCTCACTTTCTCTTTGTTTAATGTAATGGAGTTGGAATAGGTGATTCCTCATAATAATCTTTCAGGTCTGATCACTTATGATTCTGTGATTGAGTAATCACCAGTACACCTCCCAGTTATAAAACCTTATTATTTTATTATAGAGAAAGGGAAAGGGAACATGCATTTATTAAGCACTAGGCACTTTAATTATGGTCCAGGCACTGTATTAAACACTTTACAAATATTATTTCATTTGATCTTCACATAAGCATGTAAAGAAAATACTAATGAATATTTTCCTCTTTCTATTAGTAAAGTCACAGATTCTATGTGATCTTTTGCTTAGAGTTTAATTATTATCCTACTGTCCATTTCAATATATTTTTTAATATTTTAAAGAGCTATTTATATGACAATGGTAACATGTCTTTGTAAACATAGCATATATCCTTTGAAAAGCTGGGCATAGAGGAATGAATGTGATGAAAGACTAGTTCTTATTTTCCTATTTTTGTATTATGATATAATTCTATTTCCATAAAAATTAATATTAAAGATTATTTATTGGTTTTTATTTATTCTGTAATTTGTATTGGGGAATGTAGGGATTTAAACCATCTTTGCATGGCACAAAGACAAGATTTAAGAAAAGCCAGTGAATTGGAACTGTATTTATAGACCACTTAGATAACTGAACCTAAAATGTCCACTATCATTTAATTGTGTAAATTTAATCTCAGCATATTATCATTTAAGTGACTTCATTCTAAAATTTTCAAATAAAATCAAATATGAAGGCTGAATACTATTTATGAAATAAATAGCTGCTAGATGTAATCTCAAATAGCAAGTTGGCTGAAGCTGACAGATCTCATGAACTCAGGAGTTCTGAGCTGCACTAGCCAATACTAGTATAGCTGTGTACCCTGCATTATATCAGTATGATCAGTCACTAGGTGCTGGGGGCCAGTGAGAAAGGCAAAGAAGTCCAAGTTAGATATACAATGAGTCTAAACTCATGCTTTTTAAGAGCAAGATCAGCTTTGTAAGCCTTACCCTTCTAATTGACATGAAATCAGGAGACCCAGTCATAAAAATAGGAAGAGGGAGAGGAGGAAAAGAAAGAAGGAAGGAAAGGAGGAAAAAAGAAGGAAGAAATGAAAGAAGGAAAAAAAGGAAAGAAGGAAAAAAGGAAGGAAGGAAGGAAGGAAGGAAGGAAGGAGGAAGGAAGGAAGGACAGAAGGGAAGGAGGGAGGGAGGAAGGGAGGGAGATAGAGAAGGAGGGAGGAAGGGAAGAAGGGAGAGATGGAAGGAGAGAGGGAAGAAGAAAGGGTTATAATGGTGCTTAATCAATGTTTGTTGAATTGAACTGTTTTATGAATAAAAATCTCTTTTCAATTTCGCCACGTGTCTTAACACTCATTAGGGATAGGGACTAGAACTTTGACTTCCTCAGTGTTAGAAACTTCTACATGAGGAAATTCCCACTACCATGGCAGGTCATCACTTTCTCTGCAATTTATACTCTTAAAGAATCTCTTGTAGCAGTTCATTGAGCACTTGTTATGCTTGGGCAGCTTGTTTGTGTCAGAAGTAGGTCTTGAATCCTAGTATTCCTCACTCCAGGACCAGCTCTTTCTCTACTCTGTCATCCTGCTGCTTTCTGTAGGTTTGGCATATAGTTTGTATTATTTTTTGATTTGATCATGTGTTTCCATAGGCATTTAGAACTCTTTGTAAGAAACCTTTGTAAGAACCTATTTTCTATGCAACTGATATTCTTAGAGAGTTGACTGAAAAACTAAGATGAAGTATCATGCCCAGGTCAAGCATCCAACATTAAGACTTAAGTCCACCTTCTTGACTCTCAGACTTAATTCTTTTTTTTTTTAATACACAATCCACTTTTATTTTTGAATTGACTGTGATAATATAGAAGATAATAGGAAGGATAATGTCTAAATAACTCTTTTTATTATTATTATTAAAACTTTTTATTTGCAAAACATATGTATGAGTAATTCTTCAACATTAACCCTTACAAAACTCTGTTACAAATTTTCCTCCTACTCCCCACCCCTCCCCTAGATGGCAGGATATCCACTACATGTTAATTATGTTAAAATACTTGACAAATCGAATATATGTATACATATTTCTACACTTATCATTTTTGTGCAAGAAAAATCATATCTACAAGAAAGAAAAATCATAGAAAGGAAACACAATGCAAGCAAACATCAATAGAAAGCATGAAAATGTTATGTTGTGGTCCACATTTCACATCCCTCTCTCTGGGTGTATATGGCTCTCTTCACTGAACAATTGGAACTAGTTTGAAACATTTCATTGTTGAAGAGAGCCATGTCCATCAGGATTGATCATCATATAGTATTGTTGTTGCTGTGTATAAGGATCTGGTTCTGCTCATTTCGCTCAGCATCAGTTCATGCAAGTCTCTCCAGGCCTCTCTGAAATCATCCTGCTGTTCATTTCAGACTTAATTCTTTAAGCAATATACTATACTGCCTCTCTAATTAAACCAACCAATCTAAACAAAATAAAGGATTATATTGTTCACTATATCTTAAAAGTGTATCTTCAGTTTTCCATTATTGTTAAGGATGCCTTGACTCTATAGTTCATCCATATTTGAATACTAACTAGCTGTTTCCCAATCCCATCCTTCTGAGTCTTGATTGCCCACTCATTCCTCTCATGTGTATTCTTGCCATCTCTTCCCACTGAAATCTGTCTTTTCCTTTAAGGGCCAACTCAAGGATTACCTCTTATCTATGATGTCTGTCCCATTCCATTCAGCTGAAAGTGACCTCTTCCTCTTCAAATTGTTTTTTAGTAATTTTCAATTCCAGAAATAGGAATGATATCAGTGATTAATATAGTAGAAAAAAAAAGTTTCCCCAGAGGAGTAAATAAGTAAGAGAAAAAAAAAGGGGTGGATTATTTTTTATTGATAGGTATTTTACATTTTTTGAAGCATGGAAAGAATGGAATATTCTGCATTGCCTGGAGTCATAAAGATTCCAGAAGAATAGCCACGTGCAGTGCTGATGGATTCTGGTGAGTGCTGTGTTTAAAAATGTCTCTCTTTATGATGTAGAGATTTGACAATACTAGTAGCATAATATTAGAGTAAGTACTAAGAACCATGGACTGACTGTATTCTAGTCAATTAAACTTCTTGGGCCTTAGTTTTTTCATATATAAAATGAAGTAGTTGAATTAAATTATATGAAAGATAAAATCTTTTTTAAAAGAGTCGCTGATTCTGTTATAATTCTTGTATCAGGGAACAAAAATGTTAAAGTCATTACTTGGGTAGTACTAATCATTAAAAATATAATATTAGCATCTAATAATATATGAATGAATGTGTATATATGCCCACATATCCACATATATGTACTTAGTATTTCTTCCTAAATATGCAAAATGAACCTGATATGTAAACAATGTTAGATACTTGATTGATAAGGGAATCTATATTGTATATCGATATTGAAAAATGAAAATGAAAACCAAATATAGAATTTATCTCAAATGAACTTTAAGAATCTTCAGAAGGTTTTCATGACACTTCTAGGACATAAATTAATTCCATTTTACACAAGAAGAAATAATAATAACACCAGAATTAAGAGTACTTTACAATTTACAAAATTGCCCTCATTTACTTAGTCATTATTACTCTGTTAATGTGGCTAATATAGACACAGATGAGAGTGGGCACCAAAAATTGGGGTTTGGTTATGTGAAGAATTCACAATGGCCATTCTCTTTGACAAAAGGTAGATTTATTTAGGGGAATAAGTTACAGACAAAATAAAGGAATACAATAGACATCAGGTAAATATGAAATAGAGTGGGAGACAAATTTCTTAGTGGAACTCACAATTACCTAGTAAAAAGGGAGCACCCTATAAGGTTGGGCCATGCCCTTAGCTGGCAGGACTTAGCACCCTAAAAGAGTTAGTTAGCCATAGGGAGTAGAAGTAGAACTGAGAAGCAAAGTGGAGTTGGGAGGAAGAAAGTATGGCATGGGGGAGGAGTAAAGAGAAAGACACCAGGAGGCAGAGTGCTGTGGCAGACTGATCCAAAGGAGGCCAGTGAGTATGGCATGGCCATAAGTAAATTTTATAGGAAAAATTTAACTGGGGTTCCTGACAGGCCAGATTTCTGAGGCTGCTCAAAAGCAGGAAGGAAGGTGGGCCTCAGGGGTTTGACATAACTTAGATTAAAGCTAAACTGATTTCTATCAGTGCTTTTTCCCTGCTTGCTCAGGGATCAGTTCTTCAGTTTCTCTCTCCCTTTCACACCATTCAGTGTGTATCATCACTATGGCTGTGTTTTGCATAAGATCAACAATCCTTTCTATCTAAGAGCAGTCATACATATAAGTGTGGATGCTGCTGCTGCTGCTCCTGCTACTAATGGTAGAACCTGATTGTCCTGCCACAATCATTGTTTGGGCCAATACATTCTATTATGTACGCTGTCTAGTTTGCTCCATTAAAAAAAAGTTTCTAGTTGAAAACAAAACAAAATACAAGCTATAAAGGGAAAATTGCTATAAGTGATTGTTTGCAAGCAAACATGACCTTTTGGCATCCTCAGCATTAGCACTAGTAAGATTAAGCTGAGATATTTTAAAACATTCCTCCAACCAATTCTGATAGGGTTGTTAGGAACTAGTATGAGACAAAATTTGTAAGATGTTTTATAGTCCTTAAAATACTCTAAATGCTACCTAATTTTCTTCTACTTTAGCTGTAGTGGTGGTGGTGGGGCTGGTGGTGCTGGTGATAGTAGTAAGTAGTAGTAGTAGTAGTAGTAGTAGTAGTAGTAGTAGTAGTAATAGTAGGTTTAGTCATAGTATGAGGCATAAATAGCCATTGAACATTAGTTATGGAACAGTAACCAGAAATCCTTACCAAAAAATTCACAAACTTAAAAAAATTAAAATAATTTTTTTGAGATTTATTCTCCCTTAGTTCAATGGGGCTCTTGAGTAGTGGCTACCATGATCAGATTGTCCTTCCCTAGGCAAGTGGTAACCCTTTCCTCCCTGAAGCTTATCATTTTGGTGCTGGATTTAATTAAGAACTCCCAAGTCTGAGGAATCTACTTACTTCCTCCTTGGTTCTGGGGAAAATGCTGTATTTAGTAAGTATATGCGTAACTTCTACTTCACAGTTTTTCGGTGGAAATGGCTCCAAGAGATCAACTCAGAAGCCTGAATTTATGGTGATCTGGTCTACAAAACACTTTGTTGCCATAAAACATTCTTAAAACTTAATCCTCTAAGTTTATAGAATTTATACTATTTTTAAATGGGGGTTAAAATTTTTAAGGCTTTAATTTTACTAAGAGTCTAAACTGAGCAAAGGAAAGTATAAAAGGTAATGTAGATCAAGCTAACAACAAACCAAGATAAACTTGACTTCTTTTTCTTTTTTTACAAAGTAAAAAGCTTTTGTGTTGGGGGGGGGCAGGAAAAGTGGCCTGCTTTGCTGTTTAAGAAAGCATAAAAAATATTTTGGATGGAGTAAGAAGGGATTCAAAAATGTGTGTATATACCAAAAGGTATGTTTGAATTGTAGCCAATTGCTTTATTACCAAGGTAAGCAATTTTGTAGATACAACTGTTACTCTGGGCAAAACTTACTCTGCTAAATTTTAAAACAGCAAATATAATAAATAAATGGTTACATTGAATTCATATATAAAAGCCTATGAAAAGCAGTCATGACATAATGGATACAGATCAGTGTCAGAAAGATCTGGGTTGAAGCCCTGCCTCCGACATATATTGATTGATTCTGGGTCCAGGAAGCCTTTTAGAGAGAATTTTAAAATGTTGACCTCCATTGTTAAAGATTAAGTTTTGTCACTGGGAATTCCTTATTCCAATGAATTCATGAGTCTGACCCTAAATAAATGAATAAACTTATTTAAATGATATCCAAGGAGAAATGTTAGATAGAAAATGAATTTGCTAAAGCAAAATGTACTGACTTTTAAGTTATCATAATTATTATGCAATATAAATAGGGATATAATTATTATTATTATTTTAGAACATTATTAAATTAAATTTAGAGTATCTGGTGCTTTGAAGAGAAAGTATCTGTCCCATGGAGCTTACACGTTACACTTTAATTATATAAAATCTGATTTTGGCCCATGGATTACTATATTCTTAACGTTGCTTTTTTCCTATCACAATATTGTAATTAATTTCAGTATTATTCGAACAATTGATGGTAAAGTTCTCCACAAATACAAACATCCTGCTGCAGTTTTTGGTTGTGATTGGAGCCAAAACAACAAGTAAGTGCAATCTTCTTTTATGAAATAAACAGTGACTTTTGAGATATTTTATGTGATGGGAAAAGGAGGTGAGCTAGTTATGTTGCCAGTTAGGATGTTTTTTTTTTGTTTGTTTTTGTTTTGTTTTTGTTTTTGTTTTTTTTTGCTTTTTGCTGAGGCAATTGGGGTTAAGTGACTTGCCCAGGGTCACACAGCTAGGAAGTGTCTGAGACCAGATTTGAACTCAGGTCCTCCTGACTTCAGGGCTGGTGCTCTAACCACTGTGCCACCTAGCTGCCCCCCCAGTTAGGATGTTTTGAGTATATGCACTGATACCTAGATAGTGTTCAGAGACACAGAGGAAGACCTTCAACATTTTGACCAAGTCCTCTGTGGGAGATCCATAGGAAAATATGGACAAGGGGGACAGGTAGGTGGCGCAGTGGATAGAGCACCAGCCCTGAAGTCAGGAGGACCTGAATTTAAATCTGGTCTCAGACACTTAACACTTCCTAGCTGTGTGACCCTGGGCAAGTCACTTAACCCCAATTGCCTCAGCAAAAAACAAAGAAAATATGGACAAAGGGCATGTAGGGTGAGAAGAAAGGGTGGAGTTATGATTTACACTGGGAACACAGGAAGGCCCATGATGCTCAGATAAGTCTTAGTGCTGGGTTCTCTATACCAAGTCAGAAAAGCAAGGCTCTAGCTCTTCCTTTGCCACACACTAGCTATGGGCTCTTAACAGCCTGAGCTTCAGTGTCCTTATCTACAGCATGAGGATAACAAATCCTGCTTTGTCTACCTAACAAGATGATTTCTATATAATAATAATTATTATTATAATACATTTTAAAGAATGTTATAGATGTCAAAACACTTTCAAATATATTTTATTTGATCTTCATAGTAATATAGGAAGTAAATTCATAGTAAAGCAACGACTAGACATTTCTACTGAACCCAGGTCCAGAGATTTTCCCTCTAGATCATTGTAATATAATATTTGTAAAAATGTTTTGAAAATTATTATGTTTTCATATGATATAAATAATGGGAAAGAATTCTCTTATTATTTTAAAATCATGCTTTCTTAATGATTAAAGAAGACAAATTTTCAAGTCCTCTGCAAATAGGATTCACTTTAATGACTATGAAATCATAATCCACAAAAGGAAGTAAAGCCCATTTATTTCTGGCCCTACCAACATTATCCTGTCCCTTCTGGCATCTGTGGAGAAAATTAGGCATTGCACAAGCTGCTGTTTCTTCTACATTTATGAACTTTTCCTGTCCTACTCTATCATAGTCAGGGATTGTATTGCTGCTGCAATGTGTGGTAATCTGAGGCACCTAAGATGCAAAATATAGGTGGAGTTTCTTTTTTCCTGCTGAAAGGGTATTCTTGTTTGAGAGCTCAGCAACAGTGATCAAAAATAACCAATGCAAAATAGGTGAATCCAAGTCTAACTGTGGGTAAATGTTATTTATGGGGAAACTATAGGAGATATAGAATTGTACTAGGGACACTTGGTTCAGATATGGTCCTTGAGATCAGTGTACTTACAAAGAATTCATAACACATTTAGCATTTTTCTTCAGATTTTCATAGGAAATTTCTCATGGTTTTTCATTGGACTCATCAGAAACAGAAATACTGGAAATATATTAAAAACTCTGATAATTCACATTACAATGGAATGACTTCTGGGTCAAATTATGTGTGTCTTGGGCTTTACATATAGTAGGCACATAATAAATGATGGTTAAATTGAATTAAATATACACCAATTATATAGCATATCTTTTTAAAAGTATAGTATGGAATAATCTATAATATATATAGTAGCCATGTTCTTGAGTATCAAGATAAAGTAAGGGTTAAAGTGTCTAATTCTTAATACCTTATTATTTCATGTTTGGAGACCAAATGCTTAAACTTAAGTGGTTAACTAAGCAGTTAAACTTAGCTTGGATTTGCCAAATCAGGCAGTTGCAGGACTGAAAATATCATACCCTTGGCATTAAGTTTTTCATCTAATACTGAGTGCCCTCATTTTTTCCCAAATATAAAAAGGACCTGGGACAAACCTCAGAGCTCCAACATAATGCTGATGAAAGAGGCATAGAGAAGAAAGTACTTGCCTTGCAGAGTTCGTTTTCTTTTCCTTTCCTGAGCTTGGCCTTCCCAGGGGTTTTTCTAGGTTTCTCAAACCACATGGTTTTCTCATAGAGTTATGGGATTTTGCTCAGCATGTGTGCATAGATGTGATCTTCCCCATATGTTTCATACAATTTCACATTAGTTTTATCTCTGCCATAGCCTGGGCCCCTGAGAAGACTTCTTTCCTGTGGATAACAAACAGCTAAGCAAAGTGCATGAGGAAAGAGAGATGGGTGGAGGTGGATTTTTGGAGTCCTGCTACTGGACCTGGAAGCAGATGAATAACTTGCTAAAGCAAGCCAAGACCTTGCTCTTTCTTGCCTCCTTTCCTTATCCCCCCAACTTCTTGAATGGCTTACCACCCTATTTAGGTCCCATACTTTTGATCTTTTATTCCTGGAAAGTTTAGCCCTCATTCCATTAGAGTCAAATAGATGAAGTATTGGGTAGAATGTCGAACTAGAGCAAGGAATACTTGAGTTAAATCTAACCTCAGACATACTATGCAACCCTAGGTGTGTAATTTAAAATCTACCTGCCTCAGTTTCCTCATCTGTAAAATGGGGATAATATTAATACCTACCTCTCAGGGTTGCAATTATAAAATAAGTTTATCTATAGATGCCAGCTTACACACTTGTGCAACTTTTAGTAATAAAGAAGGAAATGTGAACCTGCCAGGTTAGGAAACTTTGCAAAAAGCTGGCATTTCAGAGTAACTGAGTTTATATCTATCATAAGATATACTTATGTGAAAAAGGAATATAAACAGATTCCTTTTGTGTTCACTGAACAAAACAGAACCTTCTTTGTGTAATGAAATATGCTAGGCACCAACATGGTTCCTAGCATATATTAGGCACCTATGGGTATTTGTTGACTAACTGAATGTGTATATGTTCATTTGCATCTCTAGATATATATGTTTTCTATATTTATATGTATATGCCAAAATAGCCCATAAGAAATCATAGAAAGGCAGAGCGTGTACAAAAATGCTACAATAATTATTTAGAACTGTCAAACCTTTGAGTCAGATCTTTTATGATTTCTTACTAGTATTTGTAAAACTACCTTTCAGACTTCATTCTCTTATCCCACTAACAATTAGTTATGACGATAGTGTTATGATAATGGCATTTCATTCTTCAAAGTTTTTCAGTGGCTCTCATTATTTATAAAGTCCAAAACCCCCTCCATATTTAAGAATTAAAGCTCCTCTCTATTTTTGAATTCATGTTAACAAAACCAGAAACTCCCAATTCTGATGGTCATGTTGATAATATTGCAGAGACATGATAGCAACTGGCTGTGAAGACAAAAATGTCCGTGTTTATTACTTAGCCACCAGCTCTGATCAACCACTGAAGGTGTTTATTGGACATACTGCAAAGGTGTTTCATGTAAGATGGTCTCCTCTGAGGGAAGGAATACTTTGTAGTGGTTCTGATGATGGGTATGTATTCTTGGATTCTAAATGCCTGATTCTTATTCTAAGTATCCATGCCTAAATTCCAGCTCTAGAATCTAAATTTTTTTTTAATTTTAAATTTTTATTTTATTTGCATAACATATGTGTGGGTAATTCTTCAACAATAACCCTTACATAGCTTTCCGTTACAAATTTTCCCCCCAACTCCCCACCCCTCCCCTAGATGGCAGGATATCCACTACATGTTAATTATGTTAAAATATTGGCAAATCGAATATATGTATACATATTTCCAAACTTATCATTGGTGTGCAAGAAAAATCTTATCTACACAAACGATATATCAGATAAAGGAAACACAATGTAAGCAAACATCAATCAAGGAGTATGAGAATGTTATGTTGTGGTCCACATTTCGCATCCCTCTCTCTGGGTGTATATGGCTTTCTTCAGTGAACAATTGGAGGTGGTTTGAAACATATCATTGTTGAAGAGAGCCATGTCCATCAGAATTGATCGTCATATAGTACTGTTGTTGCCGTGTATAATGATCTCCTGGTTCTGCTCATTTCACTCAGCATCAGTTCATGTAAGTCTCTCCAGGCCTCTCTGAAATCATCTTGCTGGTCATTTCTTACAGAACAATAATATTCCATAACATTCATATACCATAATTTATTCAGCCATTCTCCAATTGAAGGGCATCTATTCAATTTCCAGTTTCTAGCCACTACAAAAAGGGCTGCCACAAACATTCTTGCACATGTGGGGCCTTTTCCTTCCTTTATGATTCTAGAATCTAAATTTGATGAAATTAGACACATTAATTTCAACACAGCATAGATATTTTTAAAAAATTAAGTGACTTGCCCTGGGTCACACAGCTGACTGAGGTTAAATTTGAACTCAGGTCTTCCCAACTCCAGGCCTAGTTACTGAGCCTTCTAGCTGTCTCTATACTTTGATTAGTTTTATGTATGTGTATGTATGTGTGTGTGTATACATATATGTATTGGGACCCAGCCTATTCAACAATAACATTCTTTTAAAGCAGTCTAGTTGATTTACTTAAAGCAGAACTAATATTTAACAATTAAGTACATTCCTATTTAGAAGTTTTGAAATTTGACTGGCATATTGTCCAATTGAATAATACTTAAAATTAATTGTGAAATTTTATCAGGTAGTAATTCCTTATATTGCCCCCGATAGGAGATTTGTGTGGGTGAGAGTGACTGACTCTGTGGGGTTTTCTAGGTTTCTAAATTTAACTATCACACCTTATGATCTCCAAATGTATGCAGTGGAGCTTGCAGAGCCAACCTTAAGGACAGAGATATCTTTTACTATTTTTTTCTTCAAAAACATTGAGTAACTGTATCTCATATTTAAGTCTGGAAAAGACCTTAAAAGTCTTTTAGTCCTTCACTCCAAACCTATTCCCATCTATTTACAGTAAGTATAAATATTTTGAAAGTAATAAGTGAATGCATAAATTATTTTAATTGTTTATTACATGCAAAGCACTAAGCTAAAATATCAGAGATATATACAGATGATTAATACATAAAATCATCTGATAAATAAAATCTATAAATCAAATTTGTAGTGTATTTAAAATTAATATAGTTTTAATCAGAGGGCTAATTTTCATGGTGATAGTTAAAATTTTATTTGAAGTAATAGTAGTTCTACACTGGCCAGTGTAATATTGGTACACACAAAAAGGCATAGAAATAAATAGAAATATAGAATTTTTGTCCATAAGCAAAATGATTTACTGTTTCCTGAATATTAAAAAACACATTTTTGCAGATATTAATTTCTATTGTAGAAATTGTCAAGAATTTTATTTGTATTTTATTATTGTTATTTTTAAACTATTCAAATGATATTATAAAAGAAACTCAGCAAACTAGCTATGCTTTCTCTTTGTTTATAGTGAACATTTATATTTATATGAACATTTACTTTTCAAAAAGTTACTTTTTATATAAATACCATACCACTAAATTTTTCTTATGCTTTTAAGAATTATAAAACAAAATATAAAAACTACATTGCCTAAATTCTTTGTTATGAGAGCTAAATTATCAATAATTTTAAGATCACTTAATATTCCTGTTATTAGCTTGAAATGGGTTATAAACTCAAAAGTCATAAATGTTCAATTGTGTTATTAAAGTCTAGTTAAATTTTATTTTTATGTTCTGTAAAATAGGAGGCTATTTTAATGTATTTTAGAAACAAAAAAAATACTGAGTGATGTTATACTTTTAGAACAATTTAATTTTTAGCTAAATTATAACTTGTTACATTTATCCTCTTTTCAGTACTGTTCGAATATGGGACTATACACAAGATACTTGTATAAATACGCTTACTGGACATACTGCACCTGTGAGGGGATTAATGTGGAACACTGAAATCCCTTATCTGCTAATATCAGGCAGTTGGGATAGTACTATTAAGGTGTGGGATACTCGAGAAGGAATCTGTTTGGATACAGTATACGACCATGGTGCAGATGTATATGGTATTTATTGATCTTTACCTTTAAAATTCCTTCTTTTATTAATACCTCTTGCATTTTATGAATATACATTTATTTTTTAAATTAATAACATTTGACTAAAATATTGAACTATCTCATATTAAGAACAGAAAACCAGATCATTAACCGTGTCCAAACTGATATCACTAAATTCTTGCTGGGAGAATTCAGTGGGTATATTGGGGTTATAAAAATATCTGCTTTGGGAAACCTAGCCCATGATGATTTGATCTCTAGGCATTTGATTGAAGTAATGGGGAAAAGAAAGGGTGAGCATTCTTCAGTTTCTCCAAATTTAGAATTAATTTCTCTTCAATTACATATTCACCACACAGCACTTAACTTGCTTTTGACCATTATCTGATAGAATCATGTACATTTTGTAGTCATTTAATAAGTTATGCTAAAACATATCTGATTGACACATTTTTATCTAGAGTGATAAGATTAACTTCCCTTTAAAAATAGCTTTGTGGTTTTACATGACTTACATTTCTTTATTTACACAAAACCCTTTAGTTTCAGTCATATTATAGTGGGTTTTTTCCCCAGAAGTATTTGACTTTTAAAAATAGAGAAAAAATATTGAGATTCTTTCAATGAATTAGTTTATACTTGGGCTTTATAGAAGAATAGTCCCTTGAATAATTTTTGGTAGTGCTATATTTGTTTATGGCTCTTAGGTAATCAAGAGCTCAGCTAGAAAAAAGTGAGAAGTAGGAATAATTATTCTGATTGCTGCCACCAGTGAAAGTCTTAGGCGAGCTATATAGAGCAATTGCCTCCCTACTTGAATGATTCTCTTAGTAACTTCCTGGACAGAGAAAATACATATTGCTATCACAGTGCTAATATGAATATAAATCCGAATTGCAACATTATATTCTGCAAATCATCCTAATTTGTAAAACCACTCCCAACAACCAAGGATGCTTTTGCAAAAACTAGACAAAAAGCATCTACTATACCAAGAGAAAAATATTGACTTTTGTCCACAAATACAAGCATCCCTGTATTCTTACTTATTAGAATATAGACATTAGACAGTTCTGTGCAGTATATAATAAAAATGAACTTAAGACATATTTCTGAATTCAGTCCTTAATTATTCATAGTATTTTTATATCAGGTTAAATTTTGTTAGATTTATACATAAAATGTAAATTGTACTGATATATTGTTGCTTTAGGTTAAATAGTTTTAAATCTTTCCATTTAGGGTTAACGTGCCATCCAAGACGTCCCTTTACTATGGCATCTTGCTCCCGGGATTCCACAGTGAGACTCTGGTCATTAATAGCTTTAATCACTCCTCTACAAATAAACATCCTAGCAGATAGATCTTGGGAAGAAATCATTGGAAACACTGGTACTGAACTTATACAAATTCTATATTCTCTTAGCTTATATTTTGCAAGAATTTTCTTACTCATTGAGTTTCTACTCCAGATCGTGCTATGGAATCAGGTGCACCACCTCTCTTGTGTGGGAAAGTATCAAGAGATATTAAACAAGAAGTAGAAAAACTAACAAGTAATCTGCGAGGAAAAAAACTCAGATGGTTTTCAGAATGCTTATCAGTGAGTATTGTACAACTTTAGTATGGACTTTTTGCTACAGTTAGCGACAATGGACTTTTTTTTCCATTTTGTTTTATATTTATTGAGCAGTAGAGAATAATGGAATGAGTTCAGCACTGGGAATGAGGAGACCTCATTTTAAATTTGTAGACAAATCACATTAAGTTCTTTGAGCATCAATTTCTTAATGAATCATGTAAATCGCACTACTTGTATTTTGTACCTCATAGGAGTCCTATAGGAAATTGTAAACTTTTTTGGACGATATAAGTGAGAATTACGTTTGGTGGTATTTTTAAAAACCCTTAAATTCACTAGTGTATATCTGATGTATATTTTCACCTCTAGCCACCAGGAGGCAGCAAAAATTTATGGGACCTAGTTGCTGTAATACAAGGACAAGATGATAGTTTACTTCCCCAGGACTACTCCAAAGGAATTATGCATATGAAACATCTGGTTAGATTTAAAACTGTAAGTAAAACAAACCAACAAGCCCACCCCTCAGCATGACACTGGCTGAAGTTGGGGTAAAACTCTTCATAGGCAGGCATAAAAAGAAAAAAAGTTGCTAAGCTTTGTTCATGTTCTCTTAAGCCAATCTCCAGACTCAAAGTTATAAACACCACAATGAGTGATTTAATTTTCACTTGTCTTTTATCCAGTACGTCATATATTTCTACATCTTTCATTAGTGATGTAGGCCCAGGAGCAATTCTCTGGGGCTAGAAGAGATCCTAACATATTTAGCTCACACCCAAGTAGCAATTCCCTCTACAATGTTTCCAACAAATTTCTCTAAAGACTTTCAGGGATGGAAGACTTCCTGCTTCTCCAAGTAGACCATTATTACCTTTGGAAAACTCTGTTAGGGAGTCTTCTCTATAATATCTTTTGTTTGGGAAGCTATGCTTCCTTTCCCTATTGCAGCCTAAGATTGCATTAGCTATTTTGGGTATCATGTGGCATTGCTGATTATCTGTGAAAGGAAGAAATGAAGTAAGTAAAGCACAGACTAATCTATTCTTACAAATAAATTTTCTGTACTACTATTTCTAAAGCCTTTAATATAAGAAGACTCCCTGAACTCCTTTAGCGTCATATTTCATTAAATAATTATAAAATTGCTGCATTAACCTCACATTTTAGCGTTAAAATCCTTATCCGAGGTTTGGCTTCTTTGGGACATATTGAAATTTTAGGTTGAAACTTACTTATTGGGGTTATCCTATATCTGGCTAGAACTTGACCACTACCACCATAACTTGGCCACACATCTCTGGACATACCTAATTCTGAGCTCCAAAGACATGGATATTGTGTATGTGTACAATGGAAATATATCATTAGTTAAAGTTGTTATTTAGAGTTTGAGGTTAATAAACAAGATATGTTATATAACTTTTAAAGGTGCTTAGTGTTTCAGAGAAGGAAAAATGGTCTATAAAGACAGAATACTTAAACTGGTGATCCATCTCATAAATACAGAGCTATTTATTAATCACAACAAAGACCAGGTGAGGAAATTGTTGACTTAATACAAACCACTTTGGGATGAATAACTCAAAATACATTGGCTATTTAGAGTGGGTCAATAATTTTTGCATTTGAAAGACAAAATACTTTTCATTTTTATCCAAAGAGTATAATTTAGCCCGTAGTTTCCCCTACTAGCAATTTTATTCTGAACCCAGGTATTATTAAAATTGTCATCTTCTTCACTCTGTCCTCAGAAAATCTTAATTCTACGTTTTCTTAACTTTTGAGATGGTATCAGTAACAGCTTTAATTCATAGCTATTTTAAAATAGACTTCATGATTCCATTATTAAAGCTTGTTTGGTTGAGGTTTTTTGTCCTTCTTGTATTTTTATTATTTTCTATTTGTAATCACAGAATTCATTAAATAATTTCCTTTCTTCCAGTCCAAAGCACAAGAACTAACAAAGGTCAAGATGTCCAAGTTTGGAGGTGGTATTGGTACACCTAATAAGGAGGAACGCCTGAAGGAAGCTGCAGAGATACACTTGAGATTAGGGCACATTCAAAGATACTGTGAGCTTATGGTTGAACTTGGAGAGGTAAGATGTCTCAAAGCAAATAAGAATCACAACTGAGAGCTTCATAAATTACATTTACTAAATTTATACAGTAATTTTCAGATTAAAAATCATATGAAAACACACACCTATACAAAGAGAATACAAGTTTGGAAGTAGACTTAATTAAATTGATTAAATTCTTTAACCCCAATGGTCTGTTTCTACCATGTCATTTGTAATACTAGAATACTGTTGGAAGAAGTTAATGCAGAGGTAAGGCAAAACATATGGGTAGTTAGAAGATGGTCATCTCTGGATGATCACTTCTTTTCTCTCCTAACTCCTAGAGAATTATATTATTATATAAAAAATATTTGAAGTTTAGAGGTATCACTCTTTGATGGGATTCAGTATGAAAGCTAACTTTTATAATAATAAATAACTATAAGTTATTTCTTCTTTGTTCTGGAGGGAAGTAGTTCCAAGGGGTAATACTAACAATTGAACTTAAAAAAACCAAATGAGGCATTTCTACCAAAAAGCATCACTTAAAGGGGCCTGAGAAATTAAAATATCATAATTCTGATGCCAAAGAAGAAACTTAAAAACCTTTTGTGATGGTCATGTTCATAGTTTTGAACTATTTGAACTATCATCATTATGATAAATGTTTTTGTTGTGTGTTTTTTTTTTACTGAAAGCTTCAGAGTACTCTATTATACATTTATATGTGTATATACACACACACATACACACACACAGATGTATAAGTCAGATTTTTTATTTCTTTTATCTGCGTCAATCTCAAAATTGAACAATGGTTCCTTATTTTAAATTAGTACAGTGAAAACCTTTGAAAAAACACTAAAATTAGAAAAGAATATAGTTTAGCCATAATTCTACCAAATTATTCCAAGAAAGAACTAACTTTAGTGTTTGAAAGTATCTGAGCAATTAAGTCCTAGGTACCTAAGTTATATGAGGATCATTTTTTTGTATAAAATTAATTCAGTCAAGGAAGAAATAGGAAAAATTATAGAAAAATATAATTTTAATCAGATACAATTTAAATAATTTAGAATCACAGTTAATTTATCTTTTTTTTTGGCAATGCAATTGAAGTTAAGTGACTTGCCCAGGGTCTCATAGCTAGTAAATATTAAGTGTCTGAGGCTGGATTTGATCCACTGCATCATTTCACATTTTAAATGGCTACCTCATCTAGCCATCTACTGAAAGATCTCATTTTCCTGCTTGGCATTTGGGTTAAGTACATCATGAGATCCAAAAGCTTCAAAATCCTAGGTGTTTTTTTGCCTTAGTCCTTTGAAAATAATTGTACACACTCACATACTTAACATTATTTTCTTTGCTCTGAATAGTTTAAAGAAAGGTAAATCCTTCTCATTTAATAGCTAGCAAGCATATTCCTAGGAAAGGCTTCAAAACTTTGTAATGCAAAAGAAAAATATATCCTAATGCATGATTTTCTTAATTTTTCTTCCACATTTATATTATACTTATATAGTTCTTTAAGTACTTAAAGCCTTACAGCAAAGCACTTGACAATATTATTTCATTTTATTCTCACAACTGAGAGTAGGTGCTATTATCATCTTCATTTTAAAGGTGAAAAAATGGCAGCAGACAGAGATTAGGTTACTTGCCTAGGTCATACAGCTAGTAAGAATATGAGATTCTTCTTTACTTCTATATTAATATTTGTTTGCTTCAATGTTAACAGACCACTCAAAGAAAAAAGAATACTTTTCTATAGATAACATGAAACAGAGGAATAAAAAATTATCTTTGAATCAATGCTTTGAAATTTTCTATTGCTTTGGAAAGTGAGCAAATATTTAATTTAAGAGTGAAATGTGATTGCAATCAGTATAGCCATGGTGTGTTTTTCTGTTCTAGTGGGACAAAGCACTATCAGTTGCACCAGGGGTCTCAATGAAATATTGGAAGAAGTTAATGCAGAGGTAAGACAAAACATGGAAGAAGCTAATGTAGAAGTAAGACAAAACATGGGTAGTTAGAGGATTATCATCTCTAGATGATCACTTTTTTACTCTCCTATCTTCAAAAGAATTATATCTATTATATAAGAAATATTTGAAATTTAGAGATATTATTCTTTGATGGGGTCCAGGATAAAAGCTAACTCTTCTCATTTGTTCTGGAGGGAAGTAATTCCATCTTAAGCTTGTAGGGTAACATTTTTTTAGATAGATGTTAATCTTCCCAATAGTGAGGGTAACAGTTAACTTTTAATTTTAGACTTCTTATCTTCCCTTTCCCACCACATGTTTACTACATAAAAGGCAATCATGTAGTAAGCAAACATTTATCAGAGAAAAGTAAGATAGTAATTGAGAAAACCATATAGATTAATTTAAATGATAAAATGTATAAGAGGGGGGGTCTAGGCAACTCGAAAACAAAATGAAATTTTGGCTCAACCAGGGAGAGAATTATTTCATCTAAGTCAATTCTTAGTAGTCTTTGGATGTAGGCCCTGAGAATCAAGAAAAATGTTAGGGTTCCAGCTTTTTCTAACATGCCAGTGGCTCCAATGGATTCCTTCCTTGGCTTCTCTATTCCTAAACTTTCTCATCCAGTCAGCAGTCATGTCCCTATACTTATATGCAGAATCACAGAACCATCCATTAGGGATCCACTAAGTCTGCCTAGAGGTACAACTACATTCATATACTAAGAAAGCCACAAATGAAAAACTAAAAATGGTGGATTTTGAATTTTCTTTCAGGTTTGATTACTATGATCATTCTATTTTTCCACTTCCTATTTTGCATAACAAATGATTTACCCTCACTAGGCCTCAGGTTTGTCATCTGTAAAGGAGGGAATCATAGAATCATAGATCTGAGACCTGGAAGGTATCTTAAACATTATTCAGTGCAACTCCTCCATTTTATACATGAAGAAATTCAGATTCGTAGAGATTAAGTGACTTATACAGAGTCATACAGCCATTGCCAGTAGTAGGATTTGAGTCCAGTTCGCCGTGATTCCAAGTATTCTATCCATTTTTCAAAAAATTGCAAAAATGATGCTTTGAACCCAGTTCTCCTGCTTCCAACTCCAGTCCTATTTCACTGCCACAACTTCTAGGAAGACTTCTATGACCTTCCCAATAGCAATTATTTTTTTTCCTGTTCTACGTGCTTATTATGAATGATAGCTACTTGGGTTTATATCTTATTCTCCACTCCAGTTAGTCTGCATTCCTAAACTAAACTTCATACTTACTAAACTAAACTAAACATTCCTAAACTAAACTTCATATATACCCAAACTTAGTCTAATGCATTACACAGGGATTTAATGAATATTGATTTGATTGAACTCCTGAGGGAAGGGGTTTCAAGGTCCCGCAGTCTTCTTCTTGTTGCTATTATTTTGGTTCTCAACTTTTTTCATCAGTCCTCAGCAGATTCTCCAACAGTAGTGAAGGAGCAAAAGAGGAGGCAAAACTTAATTTGGGCATAATGTTAAGGAGGCTATGGTTTTATGGAATGTTTTTCGTGTCATTTGGAGATTTGGATTGGCCAGCTTCTCTTTCCCCATTGTTAAAGGACTCAATCAAAAGTAGGATTTCTCCATAGATAAGTGCAGTTAAAAAAATTCTTTTCAGTGAACTTGCATTTATTCCCTCCTTCCCCCACATCCTCTTTTGGGAATGGCTGGCCCAATTAATAGCTCTTCCAACAGTACATTAATGTACTGTTTTCCTGCTGACCCTGCAGCATCAATCATTTATGTTTCGGTCAACTTTATCTATCTGATTGGTGGAACCTCAAAGTTGCTTTTATTTACATTTCTTTATTAGTGATTAAAATATGTTTGTAATATGGCCATAGATAAGTTGGATTTCTTCCCTTGGGAACTGCCTATTCATAATTTTTGACTATTTAGCAATGAGAGAGTGACTCTTTTTGTCATAAATCTGAATAATTCCTTATATGATTTGAAAATGAGATGTTCATCAGAGAAACATGCTATAGAAGTTGTTTTTTTCCCCTTCTGAATTAACAACTTCTCTTTAATCTTATCTGCATTGTTTCTCTTGGTACAAAACTATTTAAATTATATGTAACTAAAATAATGTATTTTATCTGCTATAAATTCTTTCTATTCCTTATTTGGTCATGAACTCTTCCCCAGCCATAGATCCAAAAATATTTTTTTTTGTTCTTCTAATTAGTTTATTATGTGACTTTTTATAGCTAGATCAGGAACTTGAAAAAGTCAAGGTAGCAATCATATTCTCAATTAAAATAATAACAAAATCCAACTAGATTAAAAGAGATAAAAAGGAAAACTACATTTTGCTCAAAAGTTCTCAAGTGATGAATTAATACCAATATTTGACATATATCCACTAAATGGTATTGCATATAAATATTTAAAAGAAAAACTAAATGAGTTATAGAGTGAAATATTCAGTAAAAACTATAATAGTGAGGGACTTCAATATATCTCTTTTTGAGTTAGACCAAACTGAAAATAAATAAGAAATTAAAATATCTGAATAGAATTTTAGAAAATTAGATATGATAGCTCTCTGGCACTTATTAGACAGGAATAGAATTATACGTATTTTTTATCTGCACATGGCATCTTTATAAAAATTAATCATGTATTAAAGCATAAAAATTCTACAAACAAATGCAGAAAAGCAGAAAAAATAGCTAACACTTACTGGCCACAAAGCAATAAAATAATATTCAACACAGGACCATTGAAGAAAGGATTAAAAATTAATTTGAGAATAACTAGCTATAGGACTTACGGGACAGAGAACAAATCAGAGAGAGGATACAGAATTTCATTAAAGTAACAATAGCAATGAGATAACATATCAAAATTTTGGGAATGCAACCAAAATGTATATCATGAAATATTTTTATCATCAAAAGAGAGAAAAAAACAGATTAACAAATTGCGTATGCAACTAAAAAACTAGAAAATTAGTATATTTTAAAATAGACAAAAACAAAAAAAATCTTAAAAATCAAAGAAAACGTTAATAAAATTTTAAAATAGAATTAAAAATCAACTTTTTTAAAAAGGATAAGATAGATAAACCATAAGTTGATTTTTCAAAGATGAATAAAGTTTTAAGGATAAATTAAAATGATATATTTTAGGACATCATTTTAACTTTTTTCACTTCCAAATGTGGTTATATAATTATATTTAATTAACATTCTCAGAACTGGAGAGGAACTACAGCTGATTCTGCTCAAGCCATTCCCAGAGTTGTGTTTTCTTTCCTGGAGTCAGCCCAGAAGTTGAATCTTGCTTAAACTTCTCTGAGGTTTAAATTCTATTTCCAAATAAACCAAGTGGGGCAGCTAGGTGGCGCAGTGGATAGAGCACCAGCCCTGAAGTCAGGAAGACCTGAGTTCAAATTTGATCTCAGACACTTAACATTTCCTGGCTGTGTTACCCTGGGCAAGGCACTTAACCCCAATTGCCTCAGCAAAAAAAACCCAAAAAACAAAAAAACCCACAAGCCAAGTACCCAAATTGTGAGACGATTAATATAGTTTAACTAATTTAATTACACAGTTTGGTGGATGTATACAGCTATGACCAGTAATTAAAAATTGGTACAAAGGGTTCTTGGGCAGCTAGTTAATAGGGCCTCATTGATCCATCACTTATTCTTGTGGAATTGAGGAAGTGAGAGAAAAGTGAAGTTATGTCTTAAGAATTACCTCAGGGATCATCACTCTTTCTTAGTTTCATTTTGAAAATGAATACCCACTCTATAAATTCCCCTCCCCAAATTATCTCTGGTATTCAGTCTTCTGTCTCTTTTCTTCATAGAGTGTTTTAAAATATATTGATGCAATAAAAGGATTTTCATGAAACCAGTTCCCTTCCCCTTAAAGATAACTTATCCTAGGATCTAGTGTCCTAACAAGATTTTTAAGGATAGTAATATATGCATGTATATATGTATATGTGTGTATATATATGTATAAGTGTATATATATATACATGTATATGTATGTATATATATATATATATACATATATATATATATATATATATACTTAGTGAGACCTGTTAACTCTGTTCACCACCCTCATTTACTGAACTATAGTTATACCTCTAAGGCACAAGTAAGGAATAAAGTTTTCTACCGTGGGTCATTGATCTGCAGAAAAAATTTAGGCCTCCTCCTTAAAAAAAAAATAAGAACTAGACACAAAATCTTTAGTTGTTGGTTGCCATGGCAATGAAAACCACTACCCACTTCACTATTACGATACTTGACATAACTGTGATAAAGGCTACAAGGAACAGAGGCTCTTATTTACAGCTGAATGCTGCTGCCACAGGCTTGTGTTTTAAGAAGTAAAATCGTTAAGATTAAAGTGTCTCAAGGTCTTCAGTTCTTAGCTACACAACTGAAGAACTCACTTATCTCCAGTGAACTGAAGGACAGGTTAGTGGAGGACATTTTAATTATAGGACAGCTTTTTTCTTTCATCAGTAAAAAACATTTAAAGAGTATTTATCATTCTTCTTTTGGGTCTTAGGCATAAAACTAGGGGAAAGTGAGCTATCATTTAGAGTTTTGCATTCCATTTGCTAAATGGCCTAGATATTAGTTCAAGAATATCACTATGCTGTCAATTAACAAGCAATTTAGAACTCACTGTGTGCCAAGTGTCTGGGATACAAAGAAAGGCAGAAACAGTTCCTGCCATCAAAGAGCATAATGAATAAGATAACCTAAATACTGGAGAGTATATGCATACTATATCTAAAACAAATTCAGCTAGGTGGCTCTGGACAGAGAATTAGGCCTGGAGTCAGGAAGATGAGTTCAAATGTGGCCTTTGACACTTAATAGCTGTGTGTGACCCTGAACAAGTCACTTAACTCTGCTTCAGTTTCCTTACCTGTAAAATGATCTCAAGAAAAAATTGGGGAGCAGCTAGATGGCTCAGTGGATAGAGCACCAGCCCTGAAGTCAGGAGGACCTGAATTCAAATCTGGTCTCAGACACTTAACACTTCCTAGCTGTGTGACCCTGGGCAAGTCACAACCCCAATTGCCTCAGCAAAAAAAAAAGAAAAAGAAAAAAGAAAGAAATGGCAAACTACTCCATTTACACTGCCAAGAAAACCCCATATATATAATATATGTAACCCTGGGCAAGTCACTTAACCCCAATTGCCTCAGAAAAAAAAAGTTTTTAGTTCATCAACTAATCCCAACACTTCCTTGAACTTTTCTAAGTCATCATACTCAACATAGTGCTTTCCTAATGTTTCACTAAACTAAAATGTTTTGCTTCACTAAATATGTTTTAAAATATTTTCCCTTTTGTCTTCTCTGCACTGTTAGCTTTACCTGATTTCCATTGATAAACACTTACCAGTTACTTGGAGATTTTACTAATAATGAAAACAAGATAATCAAAAATTAAATGCCGTAGAAACACAAAAACAGAAAGAGGAACAAATGAATAACCACTAAAAATTGAAATAGAACCAGAAATAAAAACCATAGAAATTTGCAGCTATGGAATGTCAAATTATTTTTACTACATTGATTGGGGGGGGCTTATAAAGTAGGTATTTATTTTCATAATGAAACCAAGGAATTGATCACTGAGACCATATTTCTCACTTGATGTAAGACTTTTGATGGGGATTAAAGGGAAGAAATTTCCAGAATGAAGTTTTTCTCCAAATTCCTATTCAAAAAGTTCAGAAACCTCTTGTGGGCATCCAAATATGTTTTAGTTGACCTGTGAATCTTTCTTTTACAGAGAAAGTGA
>JAJPUD010000728.1:432094-593080 GCA_023553655.1 Myrmecobius fasciatus
GAACTAAATTACAAAACACTTTCCACACAAATAAAATCAGACCTAATCAATTGGAAAAATATTAAGTGCTCATGGGTAGGCAGAGCGAACATAATAAAAATGACAATACTACCCAAACTAATCTACTTATTTAGTGCCATACCAATCAAACTCCCAAGAAATTATTTTACAGATCTAGAAAAAATAGTAGCAAAGTTCATTTGGAAGAACAAAAGGTCAAGGATTTCAAGGGGATTAATGAAAAAAAAGGCAGATGAAGGTGGCCTTGCTGTACCAGATCTAAAACTATATTATAAAGCAGCGGTCATCAAAACCGTTTGGTACTGGCTAAGAAATAGAGCAGTCGATCAGTGGCACAGGATAGGATATCAGGACAATCTAGGCAATAACCTTAACAATCTAGTATTCGATAAACCCAAAGACCCCAGCTTTTGGGATAAATACTCACTATTTGGCAAAAACTGCTGGGAAAATTGGAAACTAGTGTGGAAGAAATTAGGACTTGACCCATACCTAACACCACATACCAAGATAAGATCTAAATGGGTTCATGATCTAGATATAAAGAGGGACTTTGTAAGCAAGTTAGAGGAACGTAATATAGTTTATCTCTCAGACCTGTGGAGATGGAATAAATTTATGTCCAAAGAAGACCTGGAACTCCTAATTGAACACCAGATGGATAATTTTGATTATATTAAGTTAAAAAGTTTCTGTACAAACAAAACAAATGCAGACAAGATTAGGAGGAAAGCATCAAATTGGGAAATCATCTTCACATTCTATGGTTCTGATAAAGGCCTCATTTCTAAAATATATAGAGAATTGTCTCATATATATAAGAATTCAAGCCACTCTTCAATAGATAAGTGGTCAAGGGATATGAACAGACAATTTTCAGATGATGAAATTAAAACCATCTCTAGTCATATGAAAAGTTGCTCCAAATCACTATTGATCAGAGAAATGCAAATTAAGACAACTCTGAGATACCACTACACACCTGTCAGATTGGCTAAAATGACAGGAAAAGATAGCGATGAATGTTGGAGGGGATGTGGGAGGGCTGGGACACTAATACATTGTTGGTGGAACTGTGAACGGATCCAACCATTCTGGAGAGCAATTTGGAACTATGCCCAAAAAATTGTCAAACTGTGCATACCCTTTGACCCAGCAGTGTTTCTACTGGGCCTATATCCCAAAGAAATCTTAGAGGAGGGAAAGGGCCCCACATGTGCAAGAATGTTTGTGGCGGCCCTTTTTGTGGTGGCTAGAAACTGGAAACTGAAGGGATCAATTGGAGAGTGGCTGAATAAATTATGGTATATGAATGTTATGGAATATTATTGCTCTGTAAGAAACGACCAGCAGGACGATTTCAGAGAGGCCTGGAGAGACTTGCATGAACTGATGCTGAGTGAAACGAGCAGAACTAGGAGATCATCATACACAGCAACAACAGTATTACATGATGATCAATTCTGATGGACATGGCTCTCTGCAACAAGAATTGTCTCAAACCAGTTCCAATTGTTCACTGAAGAAAACCATATACACCCAGTGAGAGGGAAATGAAATATGGACCACAACGTAACATTTTCATGATCTCTATTGACATTTGTTTGCATTGTGTTGCCTTTCTCTGATTCTTTTTTTTTCTTGTAGATAGGATTTTTCTTGCATAACTTCTCAAGCATTTCAACATTATTAGCATGTAGCGAACTTCCTGCCATCTAGGGGAGGGGAGGGGACTGGGGGTAAAATCTGTAATGGAAAGCTTTGTAAAGATCAATGTTGGGGAACTACCCATACATATGTTATACAAATAAAAAGCTTTAATTAAAAAAAATTAAAAGTATATATACAACATAAATATGTTATATGTGTGTGATATATCTGCATATATATATCATACACACAGAGTTTTTGAAATAAACTTTTAACAAATAATCACTTGCTTAAAATTGCTTCTGCTAGTAAAATATAGGTTTAATAATATTTTGCTACCAGTAACTTTTTTGGTTTTCTTGCTGAGGCAGTTGGGGTTAAGTGACTTGCCCAGGGTCACACAGCTATAAAGTGTTAAGTGTCTGAGACCAGATTTGAACTCAGATCCTCCTGACTTAAGAGCTGTTGCTCTGTTCACTGTGCTATTTAGCTGCCTCTACCAATAACTTTTGAAAGACAACTTCTCTCCTTTCTGAGAAGCATCATGGCATGTGAGGAGAGAGGAAGCCATAGGATCAAGATGATCTAGTTCAAGTCCAATCTTTTAGACCTAGAATATGAGTTAAATGAATCTGAATAAGAGATGTAGATTGTCAGTGCCTCAAAGCACCTCTAAGCCTATATAGAAAATTTACTGATAAGTTGTGGATCTCTGCAGTAGATGGTTTTTACTATGTCAGTGGCATAACAGATCTTGTTCCCAAAAAATTTCATATATATCCTAATAGAATTCAACATTGTAGAATGTGTTTCAAATAACTAATGTATTACATTTTATATTACTTAATTCTAAAATGTAATCTTCTGAAATTGTCTAACTGAAAAGTTTTACCAATGTTAATTTAATTTCTAGGCTGCTTGTGAGGGAAATATACAGATTCCACAAGTATCTATACATAATGGATCTTCATGTTCTGATGCAAATAACATGGATGATTACAATGAGTGAGTAATATACACATATAGTAGTTGTTGTTGTTGTTGCCATTTGTTATTTCCTAGTTCTGGTCTTCACTCTCTTACCCATACAGAGAAAGGGGATGACTTATACAACCCATTATAATTTTCTCCTTCATCTAGGCCTTTTGCAAAAACCTGTAAGGGAAAATTGCTGGTAGGAATGAAGAAGTTTGTACGCATCTCTATGTTGTGTACATATGAGGAAAGATAATGAGGAAAGAGGGAAGTAGGGAATTTGGAGAATATATGAAAGACTAATTGTATTTTTAAAAATTGGGATTCTGCCATTACATTGTAAAAATGGAAGAAATTTTAGTTATAAAATGGGAATCCGAATAGGATTTTTCAACTTTGTCATCCAATAGTCTACTCTATTCCTTTTTCTCTCTATTACCATCATCATTGCTACTACCATTGCTGCTACTCATGGGATAATAGATCTAGAGTATGAAGGCACTTCCAGTCTAATTAACTTTACATATAAGGAAACTGAGACCTGGGGAGACTGACACTGCTGAAGCAATAAGTATCCTGTAGATGTAAGGGTGTGCTGGATCCATTTTCTCAGGAATGTATTTTGAAATTTTTAGTGTAAGTATATTGTAGAATTCTGAAACACTATTAACTATTATTAGGATTTTATTTATTATTTTGTTATTTTGTCTAGACTTAAGAAATTGGTGGAAAATGTTAACAATACAAAGTTAACTTAAAAATATGTGGTTTTGGCGAGCCTTTGAGTAGACCACCACTGAAACATGAACATTCATCACTTCCTCAATTTACTTGGTCATGATTCTCTAACTGTTATGAATCTTGAATTAGAGAGTCATCTAATCCAATTGTATTTTGTAGCTGAGGAAACTGTGATGCCTTGGCCAAGGTTGCCCCAGGAGAACATTTTGCATTTCCACTCTGTTAGGTTTTACTCAGAGTTCTAATTTCAATCACTGTGACCAATCACAAATCTATCCTATGTTAGGACTTCATAAATTTTAAATCAATATCATATTTGGTAACATAATACAAAAAAATAAAATAAAATAAAAGTAAAAGGTTCTTAACACTTTTTTGTGTCCTGAAGCCTATAGATTCCGCCGAATCATGTTTTTAAATGTATACAATAAAATAAATAAGATTATAAAGGGAACATAATACAATTCTCCAAACAAACTGCTCCTGTGTAACCTTATCAATTTCAAGGAAATATGGTTGTGTTTTTTAGAGATGTGTTTTTCTTTAGCTGCTGACCTAGCAGTTCCCAAATGTTTTATAGTTAAAAAGCAAAACTTTTGTTAAAGTAAAACTTCAGCAGAGCCTTTGTCATACAATCTTTTAAGAATAAATGCAAATGCCTATTATGAATGTTATAAATATGAATCGAATGACATAGACTTGATTAAAAAAAAGAAAAAAAAGACTCTTGATTTAAGCACTTCTTTGACTCAGTTAAAAAAAGAACTCCAAGAAAGGGACCGCCCTCTCATCTCTTTTATGCTTCCTGCTCACTCAAGATGCACTGAATCTAATGTGAAAAGGAGCATTTATCTCCAAAACTTGTGTGGGAAGTTTCCTGGATGAAATCCTTCAAGAAAGAAGAATGTTAGGGGAGGTTAGGAATGGCCGGGAAGGATGCTGAGGCCCAGAATCCTTGGCTCTGGGTTTACAGAATTGGGTTCAATCTTTGCTATGGTCCCTCAAATCACATTACTTTGCTTTTTCTAACTCTAAATGGCTTCTAGGAGATCTCAAAATACATCTCAAAAATAATTCTTGCCCATGTCTCTCATGTGGGGAAATGGGTCATAGGTCCCATATAAACAGAGTAAGTCTTTACTCTGTTCCACAGAAAATGGAAAAACAAAATTAAGCATTCACAGAGACTCATTAATAGTCAATAGGATGCTTATTCTCTTTTTATTATTTTATCTATCTTTCCCTGAGGACTGAAGAAGGGTTCTAGAACTATGCATGGCCCAATAGTTTGAACTCCCCATGGAAAGGAAATGAATTTGGGGTTGTTATGGAGGTAACTCCCATATGTTGTATCACTTCAGAGATACATTCAGGTTTTGAGTTTCCTAGCATTACCCTTCAGTCTTGGAATTCCCCAGAAGGGAAACTGGAAATTGCTTACCAGTCAACTCTGAAATTAGTACTATTTAGAAAATGGCTTCTTTCTTGTTAGAAGGTTTGGATTACACTGATCAAGAATTTGGCATCGTCCAAGAAATGCCTCCTTCCCTCTCAATGTGTCTAGGAGGTTAGGGATCAGGAAGATAGGGTCTGGAATCTCTTTTTGGGTCCATATATGCCTCTACTTCAAGGCATTCTTTTGTTGCTCCCTAGCAAAATGCTTTGTGTTGAGGTTCATTCTTAGCTCTCTGTTCTAAAAGAAGGCTCCCTTTTAATTAACCTAGTACAAAGGGACAGCTCAAATACAGCTCATATCAATCATCCTTAACATCCTCTTCCCTAGGATGTCCTTTGGCAAGGCCCAACTTTTTCAGAGACCAATCTGATCAAGGTCCCAAACAAAGGCTCCCCACTCTTCCTAAACTCACCAAGTTGACTGAGGAAGTTCTTTGATCTACTGTAGAAGAGTACATCCATGATTCAGTTTGGAATTGGCCACAGAGGCCAATTAACCTAATGCATCTTGGCACTGGTATTTCCTTCATTGGTGCATATCAAACTCACACAGTTAGTGCCAGAAGAGAGATTTGAACTCAAGAAAACCTCATCTTTCTGACTCTAGGCTGGCACTCTATTCACTGTGCCATGCAGATGCCAGGGCTATGCCAGAAATTCTAGGGACCCTATCAAGTAGAAATGAAAAAAGACTAAAAATATAGCATATGGGAAGAAATAAGACTTGAAAGTCAGAGCACGGATGACATTTTATGTTTTATGTTTCTATTTGTATCCCAAGCACTTGACATAATAAGTGCTTATTGCTGCCTTATTTAGTCATTGTCTGTTCCTCAGTGTTTACCATAGTACTCTGCACACAGTAAATATTTGATATTTATTGATGAATGAAGAACAAGACTTAAGATTAGAATGTTTGTGAAGTAATTATATGTCCCTGTTAATATTAGGTGGGGTATTGTAGATATCATGCAGCAAGAAGCCCTATTTCTCTGGATTTCCAGCAATTAAGACTACCTCAGCATAGGCTCCTAAACTGGAGGTATGGGTAGAATTTTTGCACCTGGGGCAAATAGCACAAGCCTGAACATCACTGAATACAAATTTAGTTGGGAAGGAGTAGAGATAGAGACTCCAGGACAAGCATGTTCCTAGGATACCATTCCTATGAAAAGAAGACCAGGTTATTATTTAAACTACATTAACACTTATGAGTTAAAATTAATTATTTCCTCATGGCTACATATATGTCTCTGTGTGCCTATATATCTACTTATATCTATATTTATCTACATAGATATTGATATTTAAGGCTGGTTACTGGATCCCGAGAGATAATTTTTAGAGAAAGCTTAAAGACAACTTTCCCAAACCCTCTGAACATTTAAAAGTTTAATTTGAATTTCTTGATTTTTACAAAGAAGGAAAGTGAATCCCCAGAGAAGGGAAGTTACTTATTCAAGGTTTATTACTTATTACAGGAGATTCATGAAACCCTTATTGAAATTGAGGTTGAATTGAGATAGTCATATGAAGCTCAAATTTCAGACTACAATTGTTAGAAAACTTTGTCCAGCTCCTTCATTTTATAGAAAAGTAAAAAAAGACCTAGAGTTTGTTCATGGCAGCAACTAGAACCTAGTTCTCATGAGTCCAGGCCAGCACTCTTTTTGCCATACTGTTGAAATTTGACTTTCCTTGAAGGCAGAAAGAAGGTCACTAGCCCTTCAAAGCATTGGTTTCTGATTATTTCCTGACTAAAGCAGTGAAGCAGGCAAGGGGCTCCTCAGTTCTTGCAGGAACAACCTAACCTCTTGCCCTCCACAACTTAAATCCCCCTTTTTCCTCCAAAAAATTTAGGGAGCTTGGGGGGGGTAAAGATTTAAAGATAAAGATAGTCTCAGGGAGGGATAGGGAAATCAGAGGTATTATGAGGAAGCCATGGCTCTCTATCTATTCTATCTGTGGAAATAATTCTAGAATCCTTGAAATGCTCTACCCTGCCTTTTGGTCAATAAAATGAAGGAATCTTCAGAACAATCAAGATGCTCACTCAGCAGAAAATTACTTTTGCTTTCCCTTTGAGTATTTGATTAGCAGCTCTACATGTGCCCTATTACCACCCCCTGCCCCCCCCAACTTCTTCCTTGGAAGGAATTCTTTAGAGGAAGTAATAAGAACACCTATTAGTGGCCCCTAAAATTTCTGCATTCTAGGACAAATTCCCTGAACCATGACCTATCTTGAGTACTGTTCTACCTATAGAACCCTATTTAATAACCTCCCTATTCATATTGCATACATTTTGGTACAGATGAAAAATCACTGAACTTGAAGTCAGGAAGCTAAGTTTGAATCCATGCTCTGGTACTTGATCATGTGGAGGGACCTCAAACAAGTCCCTTCATCTGTGTAAGTTTCAGTTGTCTTATCTAGATTATGGGGAAACTCTTCTCTCCACCTTAAAGTGCTAGATAAATATTGCCTAGTTTTTGTCATTTTTAATCTAATTATTATTTTAATAACCTGTGAGAATGGAAGATGATGGTTTATTTCTATGCTTGTGTTAAAGTATTTATAAAGTTAATTTTTTTTTCTCTAGTCTCTTACAGACAGTCAGTAAAGAACTAGCAGAATGGTATTTCCAAGATGGCCGAGCAGTGCTGGCAGCATGTTGTTATCTGGCTATAGATAATATTGAGGTACAACATTTGTGCATTTCTTTATATAAATTAAAAGCCAATAGCTCTTTTGGATATCATAAAATATAATAGTGCTTAGGAAAAAAAATGTTGTTTTAAATTTATTTTATGTGCAAGGGAACTATTTAGTACATTATACTTAAGTACCCATTTGAATAATCCTCATTACTTGATTCATTTCTGAAAATATGAGCTTTATCAATTAAAGTTCTTAATTGTATTACAATTTTGTTTGATATTTAAACTATTAATATGAGATTATTTTTTGAGCTATTTGAACTTTTGGTATCAAATATTTTTATAAATTATTTCTAATAATTCCTAACAAAAAGTTAACAATAAACATATTTTGAGAGGGGCTATTATTAATTACAAAATAACAATACCAGTAGTATCTTAGAGTAATCTGCCTCTGACACTAAAACCTTCTGTGGCTATACAATTTTCTCAGTTCCCTTTTTTCAATGTTTCTTTTCTTTTTTCTTTTTTTTTTTCTTTTTTTTCTTTTTTTTTTTTGCTAAGGCATTTGGGGTTAAGTGACTTGTCCAGAGTCACACAGCTATGCCATTCAATCTGTTTCTTTAAAGAATGTAATTAATCTCATTTAGTTCATAAGGGTCATATGACCCCATGGTTTAATGAAATTAACATTTTTGTGAATATAACTTGTACAAAGGGTGGAGGGGAAGGGTGAAGAATGATTAATGAACCTGGTTGGTATCTATGTTACTGAAGATAATATTTTCTTACTGAGCTAGCTTGCTATGGCACATCTGATTCGTGGAAATGAACTTGAATTGGCTGTCAGTGTGGGCACCGTCTTAGGAGAGAAGGCAGCACCAGCCACCCATTACGCCTTAGAATTACTAGCAAGAAAGTGTATGACAATTACAACATGGTAAGGATTTCTAAATCTCAAGGATTTTCATCAGATCTTGTCAAGTATTTCTTTAAAAAAAAACCAAAATAATTGTTAGGTGCTTCGGATAATAAATATGTGGAAGGATATGGGTTCCTTTCTTCACAAAAAAAGAGTATGTGAAAGAAGTAACCAGAAATCAGAATGAAATAAAAGTAAGATGATCAGAATGAGCTGTGATGTTAAAATAATGAGAACTTCTTAGTGTACATTATAAAATCATATAATCAAGCAGCTCCATTCTCTAGTGGCAGCAAATATCAAGAGTGCCACTCTATCTTGAATCAGGTCTCCTAGAGTTATTCTACTTACAAGCTATCACCTTTCAGAGGGTTGTCCCAAAAAATTTAACCAGTCTTTATTAACACCCATCTGATAATACAGTCATTGAATGCTAATTGTCCCTTGAGACTAACTAGTCATCCTAGTTTGATTAAATATTATAATAGTTATTCAGTGGCCTTAGCTTACCACAAGCACAGAAACAAACCAATTTATATTAGTTACCTAATATAATAATAAGTGATTATTCCTTTAGGTAGCAGTTATTCCAAATTAAAGGTAAAGGTAAAAGTTAAAGGTTTTTTTGAAACATGACTCTTGAAAAAAATGGGGTTAGCTACCAAACTTGGTATGAAGTAATATTAACAATGAAAGATCTGTAAAGCTAAACCAAATGTATCAAAAATATTAACTCTTCCTTTTTTATAGCTATCCCAAAATTCTACTGCTATATCTCTCATATTTTGCATCCTTCCCTTTACTCATATAGGCACGACCCAGCCTGAGACCCTCATTTCTTCTTACCTAGATTATTCCAATAGCTTACTTGCCTTTTGTGTTTCCCCTTTCCATTATATACTACATGTGGCTGTGAAAGGACAGGGCTATTTGTGCTAGTCCTCTACTCAGAAAACCCAATAGTATTACCTCTATCATCTAACACAAATTTCTTTGACTTTTAGAGCCATTTGGAACCTTGTCCCAAACTACTTTTTTGGGGGGGGTGAGGGAGGAAAAGGAGGGAATTAGAGTTAAGTGACTTGGCCAAGATCACACAGTTTGTTAAGTGCCAAAGGCCAGATTTGAATCAGGTCTGATGCCCACTCTCAATATTTTTAGCTTAGTTACATATTACTTCACTTCCCCTTTTCAAACTCTTTTGCATGTGAATCTTTTATTGATCCATCCAAATGCTAATGCCTTGCCTGTAAAATTATCTTGTTAAGATTTTGTGTAATATGTAAATTTTATTTCCCTTGATAGGATGGAAGCTCCTTGAGAGCAACAACTGTTTTATTTTGTCTTTGTATTCTCAGTACCTGAAATGTAATAGGTACTTAATATAGATGCTCATGGAATAACTGATTGAGTCCCAAAAATCCCTTCCAATTCTTCAGTTGTATTTTATATCACAATAACATATACATATTTTATGACCGGAGTTGAAAATAGAAGCATTTATTTAGAGTCAGAGTAATTTCCAATGAGCAACTATAATCTTTGTAGCTTCTGAAAGAGGCTAGATGATGAAAATACTCCTTTAGATTAGCCTTCACATGACAGAATATAAGAATATAAGTTTAACCACTGTTAATAAACAAGAGTATTTGTGTTTTTTCCCATTTAGGGTTTAAAATGAAAAATTTGGTTCCTCTGGGTATTCATTGCTATTTTAACATCTCCATTTTAGCTTTCCATTTCTTGGATACAGGTATTTTATAATTTTATAAAGCTGCCATTTAACATTGAAAAACACATAGTTTTATATTATTTTTCTTACTATACCAAACTGCAAAATAATGAGGCCATTTCCAGTATCTCACATGAAAATAAATCCTATTACATCATAGCCATACTTTATCTAATAAATTACTTTAAATTATATATAATAAAAAAATTATCCAGTATAAAAATTAGGAGTTTTAATTCTTTGTGTAGTCTTTAACAAATCAGTAACAATTTATCATTGGTGTGTATATATATATATATATATGTGTGTGTGTGTGTATGTATATAATTATCTTAAAGTATATCAGTTTAAAATTTAAAGTATAGTTATAAGTCTTTTAAACCCCACCTTAAGAAATAATTATAAGTAAATTTCATTGTACCAGTGGCTTTACAAGCTTGGGTAGGACGAGAAGGAGGAAAGAATCTGCAAGTCTAAGACATTTAATATAAATTTCAAGATTTTTCCCCTTTAACTTTAAACAACACAGATTATAAAAAGTACCTCAAATGAGTTTAGTAAAACTTATTTGCTAATAAGTTCTTAGTTTCAGTGGGAAATTTACAAAAAAGTACAATTTCTCTTTTATTAGACTCGTGTGTTGCCCATAAAAATCTTCTTAAATTATTGTTAATGATTATGGTAACAACAGATCCCAACAAGCTACGTGGGGAGAACTTGAGTCCCAATATGTCATATCCCAGTGAAAAAGTTTCAAGTATGGGCTTAATGACAGGCAATGTGGCTGGCATCTGAGGAACATCATCTCCAGTGTTAGGCTCATCACTAGAGTAGTTACAGGGTGATAACTTTGTCAATAAAGGCCATCCCCAGTGTGTGGGTCATGACCAGACTAGTGAGCGGTAACTTTGTCAATAAGGGCAGTCAGTACTGAGTGTGCTAGTGGAGCCAAAGGTCGGGCAAGTTCTACTGAGCTTGAGCTGAAAATCAAGTAAGGATCTGAACCATACAAGGACCAACTTAGCCATTGACTACCAATGTAGAATGGCTTATCCCCAAAAGTTTGGCCCCAAGGGGATTATATATTTTTCCACATTAGCTCAAGAAGATTTACTAAATCATGGGTAGAGTTATAAACTGCATTTATGGAAAGAGTGCCCACACTGGCAATCGCAAGTCTAATTAAGTATTTGAATTTATTGCATCTGTTTAATTTTTGTTGTCTTGTTGATTCCCTGAAGATTACAAAGAAATACCAAATGACTGAAAACAGTAGAATCTAAATAGTCATGTATTTTAATTAGTTTAGATGCCAGCTATTCCTATTTTTCCAGTTTTGTATGCAAAACAAAAATGGCCATGATTTGACTTTAAGGAAGATTGATAAATTAATTGAATGTGCAAAGAGAGTTTCCAACTCTTTAAATAAAATTTGTAGTAAATATATACAATCATATGTATTATAACTTGTGTTATCCTTCAGTTGAAAATCATAAAATATATGTGAGCAGCAAGAAGAATTTTCCTTCATACCACTTTAATGTTGATGATTTACACTGAGATGAAGAGATCTGAGATTAAATGTAAAATTACTGTTTTTATGTAAACAGATATACGTAAAAGTTTTTATGTAAACAGATATGCAAGGTAAGTAAAAGTTTTTTATGTAAACAGATATGTAAGTGTTATAATTTTGAAAATTTTAGAAACATTATATTCAGATTTTCCTGAATAACTTCCCATCCACCTTGTTATTTGAATAGGTATTTGGCAACAGACCTTCTCTTGAGGATTCCTAATAATGAGCTTCATTTAGTAAAACTTTGTGCTTTCTACTCAGGATGTACTGAAGAGATAAATGACCTACATGAGAAGGTATGTTATAATGTTGTTTCAGTAATGTCCCATTCTTTGTGACCCTATTTGGGGAATTTTTAGCAAAGATACTGGAGTGGTTTGCCATTTCCTTCTTCAGGTCATTTTACATATGAGGAATTGAGGCAAATAGGGTTAAGTGATGTGTGCAGGGTTGTGTGGGACACCCTTACTCAAATTAAAATCAGAGATTCTCAAGGTAAAAAGCAAAAAAGGAATTTATTATGATTTCCTGAGAAAGGGCAACTTTCAATAGACAAGGTGTGAGTAGAGGAATGCAAAGTACAAATTCAAAAATGCAAGATTATATAAACCTTAACCAGAAGTCCCCATCCAGGCTTTTTACCTTCCTTCCCCCCAACCCCGCATTGGCTGGGGAGCTCAGAAACAAAGAATACTAGTCAATAAAACACTCTTTACTGTATTAGGTACTTAAATGTTAATGAAAAATGGTGGGGGTGGGAACACCAGGGGAATGTAAGTTTATCCAAGATAATTCCTGCAGCTTTTAGCTATAGCTCAACTTATTATTGCAAAGTCTCAAGTCACAATTTGGGCATAGGTCAAGGCCACATTCTTGTGAGAGATTCAGTCTCTCACAGCTAGTAAATGAGTGGTGTTAAATTTGAACTCAGGTTCTCCTGATTCCTAGCCTGGAATTCTATCCACTGTGCCACTTAGCTGCCCTATGAGAAGGTACACTAATGAGAATAAGTATTCTTGTTGGACACAAAGGCTGCTATGTTTTAATTTCTCTTTGCATTTAAGAAACTATAGCATATAAAGAAATAAATCAGTAATCCTAATCTGATGAAAATATTTTTCTTTTAATTATATTGACAATTAGAAGTAGAACAAAGAGTTTATATAACACAATGGGTAGATAACTGGCTTCAGGACAGGAAAAGTTTGGTTTAAGTTCTGCCTAATATCCACATTATTTATATTGTAACATATTTTTATTTATTTTGTGGAATATTTCCCAATTACATTTTAATTTGCTTCAGGCCATACTTGAAGCAGTGAGTTTGACAGATCTGGTCTAGACAATGGACATTTTTCCTCCTTGCATTTCCAGATGGATCACCTCTGTGCCATCCTAAATTTTTGGAATATGACACATAAGGCTTCTATAGTATAACCTTTAAAATATTTGAAATCATCCATGTAGCAGAAGGAATACTGCATTTGGAAGCAGAACAATAGTGTTTAGTTTCTAGCTCTTCTAATTATCTTCATTTTCTCAGTAGTGAAATGAAATGGTTAGACTACATGAAATTTAAGATTCAGTTTTTAATCTATAATCCTTTACTTTTTCCAGCTCTATTCTTATGATCCTATGTTTACCCTAAGTCTTCTCTTCCTTGAAGCTCTGTTCACCATTTCTTTTATTCCTCAAATGACTTCAAGTTCTTTTTCCATCTTGATAACCTCTCTCTTACCATCTTGGTCCTCTTTTGGTTCCCAGTGTCCATTCTAAAACACTTACCCATACCTAAATACAGTGTTACAGTTGCGATCTAACTAGCACGTATTTCAGTGAAAATTAGTGTCTTTTTCCTGAATTTGTGCTAATGCTGCCAAAGATCATGTTAGACTTTTTAATTGAGTCATATTAAGCTTATAGTCCATTAAAATATTAAATCAGATCTTATTCATATGAATTATATTGTCTAGGCACATATCTCCCACATTCTGTGATTTCACTGGAGCAAGAAACTTCTGGTAAGGAAATCCTTGCCTATCAATATAGGTCAGGAACTATTCTTTAGCTTTTAGACAAGAGTTGCTTCTTATAGTGACACAATTTGCTTTTCAAAAACAATACAGGAGGGGAGAATTCTGGGAAAGTGGTAGAGTAGGCCAGTAAATTTCAAGCTCTTCAGATTTCCCCTACAAAGGGAACAAATTTGTTGTGCCTCAGGACAGAACTGGGATCTTCCTGGTACAGCTCCAGAAGAGCCAAAGACAGATCCTAGGCTGGGGATTAGTCAGTGTGAAGTGCAAATATCTCCAAACTAGTTCCCTAGAAATACCAAGTGGGGAGACTTGGGGCTAGCTGGGTTTAGATGAAAACTCATCAGGAACCACAGATACTTTCACCTCCTAGACTGTGTGCCTAATGGGGGTCTGGATCTGGGAAGAGTGAGGAACCTTGACTGATTAGGAACACCAGGCCCAACTGTGCTGTAGAAACCCTGTCCTGGGTGAGAAGAAGTCAGCACACTGCAGAGGCAGTGAGGCAGGGATGCTGCTGCTGGCTGAGGGCATTTGCAGGGAGGAGGAGCTTTTGGTTTGGAGTTCCAGGTCAAAGGGGGGAGCTGAAGTGAAGCCAGAAGCACTGTTCCCTACTCAATAATTAGAGGTGCTTATACTGATACTTCTCATTAAAAAAAGTGAACCAGCAAAGAAGAAAGAACCCAACCATAGAAACTTATTGGGGGAATAGGGAAGAGTGGGCTCCATCTTCAGAAAAGGACACTGAAGTAAAAAAAAAAAAAAAGCTTTTTCTACCCCAAAGAGTAATATTAAATGACTATCTTGCCCAAAGAGAAAACTGAAAGACCAAAAAATAACAACACAGATTATAAAGAATGAAAAAATACTACAGAATGTAAAACATAAGAAAAACAACAGATCTGGAAAATAGATCAAGAAGAAAAAATATAAGAATAATCAGACTACCTGAAAGCTGTGATCAAAAAAAGAACTTTGACACAATAATGCAAGAAATAATCCAAGAAAATTGTTCTGGAATGCTAGAATATAATGGGAAAGTAAAAATAGAAAAAATCCAATGATCACTCCATCAAAGAGAGCCTTATTGGAAAACATATAGGAATATTATTACCAAATTTTGAAACCCCCAGTCAAAGAGAAAAATTTTCAAGAAACAAAAAAAATCAGTTCAAATATGCTGAAGCTATAATTGTACAGGACTTATCAGGAGACATAATAAAAGGCCACAGGTCCTGGAATCATATATACTAGCAATCAATAGGCCTGTGGCCAAAAATTTATCCCCCAAAATTATAATATTGAATTTTTAAAAATGTACATTGAACAAAATTGCAGATTTTCAGGATTTTCTTCCAACCAAACTCAAACTCAGTAGAAAATGTAACATATAAGAGTCAATAACAAAGATCAATTTCAAGGAATTTAACATGAACAAATTGTTTCTTACATAAAAATGTATATACCATATTTAAGGTTTCCATCAGCAATTGGGTAGCTCAAAAGAAAGATTGGGGCAGAGTTAAGGTAAAAATAGTAATCATGTTATACAAATGACAGAGGAAAAATAGACACACAGGCATAGTTCTAAAAACCTATTCACATCAGGAATGGGTAAATAGGCAGAATGCCATGAAGGGTATAAAAGAAATAAAAGGACAGAGATGGGGGGAAAGGGGAAGCATAGAGTGTGGGGAAAAAGACAAGGGGAGGGATCTATGGGTGGGAGGAGGTTAAATAATAGCAAGGCAAGTTGGAGGAGTAGAATTAAAGCAAAGAGTTATCAGGGATAGAAAAGGTATGTGGGGGACAGGGAGCTGTGTGTGCATGTATATATACATGTATACATCCATATACCCTTGCTTAGCTATAACCTGCTTGGGGAGGGGGGAACTGGGGAGGATGAAAAAGGAATAAAAGAATAAAGTAAAAATAGTGCACAGCAGAGAACAAAAAACAAACAAACAAAACAACCTACAAGGAAATAAAGAAAAGATGGACAAAACAATGTTTTGTTTTGTTTTGTTTTCCTTTTTTTTAATTCTGTTTTTTTTAAATAAAATTTTAAAAAGTTCACAATACTAAGACATATTCAAATTTCATTCTGTGGGATTGCTTTGGAGATCTTATCAAGTATCTTGTGATAGTTGGAATAGTAGCACAAATCTAGAAAAATGAAATTTAATAGAGATTAATATAAATTTCTATATTTGAGTTAAAAAATAAATTCTACAAGTATAATATGGGGAAACTATGGATAGATAGATGACAATTGGCATGAAATGGATATAGGGGAATTAATATGATATGGCAACCATATATAGAAGTATAATCATTTGTCTTGGTAAGACCATATCTGAAATATGGCATTCACTGTTAACTTCTCATATCAGGCATAACATTGATGAGTTGTAGTATGACTAGAGAAGAGTGATTAGGATAGTGAGAGAATTGATAATCATGTTATAAAAGAAAGAACTGAAGGAATTTGGGATTTTTAAGTTGGAAAAGATTAAATTATTAGTAATATTATTGCTAAATTAAAATATTTAAGGGATTGATATGTGAAAGATGATTCAGGATTATCATTATTATTATTACTACTTAGTCTTAATACATAGTCAGAACTAATGAACAGAAGTCACAGAGTTACATATTTTGGCTGCATATAAGGAAGCAAACTCTAACAAATTAGTCCAAGAGTGGAGTGGATGGACTCAGAGAGTGCTAAGATCCTATTTATTGGCTGTGTTTAAGGAACAATGTATGACTATTTTAGGAAAATCTTGCAGAAAGGGTGATTCAGGTGTGGATTGTTGAATTGTTTGATCACCAAGGACCTTTCTGGTCTGAGAGTTCATGATTCTAGTTCCCTCTCCCAGTTTGTGTCAGTCTGGAATTTGATAAAGGCAGAGGTATCCAACTTAATCCCAGTTATAGATAAAAATATTGAATAGAAAAGGGCGAAGAGCTGGTTCATATATCTGATATCAGAATCACAGAATTTCATAGTTTAAAGGTCCACTGGTATGGATTAGACAATATGATCTCAATCTAATAATCCCATTTACAGTATCTCTGACAAATTGGAAAATTCAGATTCTGCTTGAATGCATCCAGTGATGAGGAACCCATTAATTCTGAAAGAAGCTGAAAGCATTTTTACAGTTCTTTTTGTTAGTTTGTCCTTTCTATTACATCATAATTTACCCTCTGCAACAAACTCACACTTACTTCTTGCTTCTTCCCTTTGGGGCCAAGCAAAACAAATCCTCTCTCATGTAACAGCTTTGCAAATCATGAAAAGCAGCTATCTAATTCAAGTCTTTTTTTCTCCAGAACAAATATTCTCAATTCCTTCTGCCAATTCTCATATGACATTGTTTCTGCTTGCCTTGCTAGTCTGATGTAGACTCATTTCACATGATAAATATCTATTCTAAAATAATACATTCAGAACTAATTTCAGTCCTTCACATATATTCTGACCTAGGCAGACTACAGGAAGATGATCTCAGACCTCCCCATCCTTGTTGCTAATCCTCCAATTTTAAAACCTAAGATTGCATTATCTGTTTAGATTCTTGTTACCTATTCTTAACATTGCCTACAGTACATTAAAAACCCAGATATTTTTATAGAAGTCATGCTTTCCCCAAAAGAGTACTAGCAAAGTTTATTTTCTACCCTAAATTTAGAATTTTTAAATTTCTCTTGATTTTAATTCCATTTTATTAGATCCAGCCCATCAGCTTGTTGAAGTATACTTCTATTTCAATTCTGTCTTCCAATGTGTTAATGCCTGCCTCCATTTATAAACTTTCTATTGTTATTTTATTTTTTCCCCATTACATGTAAAATAATTTTTAACATTTGTTTTTAAAGCTTTTGAATTCTAGATTCTCTCTCTCCCTCCCTCCCATAACTCCTTTTTAAAATGTGATCGCCTTTGCCCTTATTCAAGACATTAATAAAAATATTGTACTGTAAGTTACAGACTTTATTGATAGTTCCAGATGTGACCTTTATTTCTCAATCCTTTTGAATCATTGCAATAAGTAAGTTATTATAGGCATTCACTATGCAATTATTAGACAGGAGACTAGAACTCAGGAAAGAATTGAAGACTGAATTTGTAATTGTAGGAATTATATATAAAGACATGATTGCTAATGAGATTGGGCGTAAGAAGAGATCAGGGCAGATGTTTGTGATTCACAAAATGCGGGGAATGTAGATGATGCTTGTAGAAAAAAAGACTGAGAAAGACTAATCATATAGGAAGAAAACCAACACAGAGCAGTACCTGGCAAACCCAGAAAGACTAGAGTATCTAGAATAGTCAGTGAAGTCAAATGTCAAGAGGTGAAGAAGTAGGAGAACTGAGAAAAATCTGTTTGTCTTTAAAGATTTAGCAATAAAGAAGTGACTTTAAAGAGAACATTTTCAGTTCAACAGTCATAATGAAAGCCAGATCTCAAGAGGTTGAAAAATGAACTGGAGGCAAGGGACTGAGAACAATGACCATAAATCACTTTTTCTAGGGCTGTCACTCTGAGAGGGAGAAAAGATGTCAGATCATAGCTTGAAGGGATGGCAGGATGATAGAGCCAAGTGAAGGCAATTGTCAAAGAAAAGAGAATGAAACTTTACTTTTCTTTAACCAAATGTAACTGTGGGGATTAATGATAATAAATCCATGTAAATCTCTCTACAACTGTAATTTTAGTTATTTCCCTCTAAATTCTTTATTAACATGTCTAGAATTATTTCTTCTTTTAACAATTCTTTTCTAGTGTAATCTACCCACAATAGAAGAATGTACAGGATTAGCAGAGACTGCCCTTGCAGATGGAAATATATTTGAAACTATAAAGTATTACTTGTTAAGTAAAGAACCTGAAAAAGCCCTTCCTATTGGTATTCAGTTCATCAAACGTGAGTTTTTACATGGTATAATTTACATGCAATCTACCTCTTTTCATTCATTTTTGCAATCAGTCTTAAAATTAAAAGACCAGATCATGTATTAAAGAAATCCATGGTTCTAAAATTTAAAAAGAAAATCCAACAGAAGACCTGGACTCAATTTGATGGGCTATTTTTCTCTTTCCTTTAGTTCGGTTTGCTTAGGACTTGGTATCTCAGAGGCAACTCTGAGTGAATGTCTTAAGCAAATGTTCATGATCTCTTATTTTAGTGATCTAGGAAGCAATAGAAGTTGATGAAATTGATTTAAAACGAGAAGGGCAATGTTTTTATATATAGTTTATGCAAATTTTGAGGATCTGATATTGGCAGATAATTTTTTTAATTGCAAAATATTTTCTTTTTTTAAATCAGAACAAATGAGCCATTCAGACTGGACTGTGGATACAGTCTATCCAGTTCTTGACCTTCTAAGTTATGTCCGCACTGAAAGACTAATCCTACATAAATGTAGAGAGTGAGTACATTTTTCTTTCAGATACTGAAATTTAATTTCCTGTCTTAAAGGCATTTCCTGTTACTGTTTGTATTAAGCCATTGTTTGAGATTGTTTCTTGGTGAATGATCTGGTTTATTTAACTTGTCCTGTGGGGGTGGAGATGGAAGGGGTAAGAGTAATAGAGAATTTAGTAAAATTACAGTGGAATCATTTTGAAGTGGAATAATATCATTTAGAGCAGAGGTGTCAAACTCCATCCCAAATGCCACAAGTATCTGCACCAGAGTAAAGGCTAATTGGAAAATGTTTATCAAATGAAATAAAAATACAACAAAGATAATGTTAATTTATGGGTTTTCTAGGTCACTATGCAGCAGCAGGAATTCATTTCTATTTCAGTTTGACACCACTGGTGTAGAGTACCCCCACATAATTGGGATGCATAAATCTATACATGGCTCAAGCAGAATTAGTTCCAAACTTAGCCATTGTTGAGAATTAGTGACATGGGTTTCGAGGCTTTTGTGGGCTTCTTATGTAGGCAGAGGCTATTTTCTGCATTTCTTTTTAACCCTAGCACTTAACACGTCTGGGATACAGGAAATGTTTAATAAATGCTTGTTGACTTGATGTGACCACATAGAAAACCACTAGGGATAATTTTATTTTAATTTCCTTATATAAATAGTTAGGATGACTTTAAGAAGCCTAAGTTGTGTCAGGAAAAATGGGCAAGGAAACCTTCTTGCATGTCTCTACCCAATATTATAAGAGCAGTGTAGTTCAATGTTATTTCTAGAAATGACCACAGCACCCTACCTTGTCCCTATTATGCATAAGAAAAGTGGGATGGTGTAAAGAAAGTGGGTAGTGAGAATTTCCATTTAAGATGTTAAATGTTTTAAAGTTGAAAACTTTTATGGAATAATTATCACTCAGCCACAAATCTTCAATTCAAATTGTAGCTTTCACTGAAATTTTAATAATCATGCTTAGTAATAAATATTTCTTTAGATGTATGTAGATGCTATTATATGAACATTAGAATAGTGTTCTAGTCCCCCGATAACTAATTGCATTTAAATATATGTATTCTCTTTTAGACTCCGAAATGAGTTGCTGATATTATGTGGTTACATTGGTGCTTTGTTAGCAATCAGAAGACAGTATCAGAGCATCGTGCCAGCCCTTTATGAGTACACAAGGTACTTGGAAGAACAATTTGTTTTTCAAAATAAGGAATTGAAGTCATTCTTTCCTCCCCCCTTATTTGACTAAAACCAATAAAAATTACTCAGTGGGAAGAGCAAAAGGAATACTCTTCTTATTCCAGGGTTACTTTGCTAAATGGACTGTCTTTAAAAATGATTAACTCTGGATAGATCATTGAATTAAATTATTCTTATCATCCCATTCCATAAGGATAAGTATTCATATACTTTTGGGGAATATCTATTAAAAATGAATTCAAACATTAGTTTTATTAGTAAGGCAAAATTTAAGTTAAATTTCTTGGCTATGTTACTTAGGGTTAAAACTAGTAATTAAGAAAACAATTCAGTATGTTGTGCAACTGCTTTGTTACAATGATGTAAACATACATAAGTATGGAATCATATTTTACCTTTCTAATCTATAGATTGTCAGGAATTTCATTTCAGGATGCATAAAAGCAAACTTTCACCACACATATTTACCTTTTTCAAACTTCATCTGAAAGACCCTGGGTTCCTTTTTTCTTTTATTCCCCAATGTGTTTATCTCTTGAGCTTCTGGTGGCTGGATTCATGGAAAATATGCTGAAAATTTTTCTTTTTAGAGGAGATTTTAATAAAACTTTATTCATGTGATTATAGAAAATATAGATTATTGAAAAGCATCCTAAGAATTCATTTCATTCATGCTCCCTCATTTTATGAATAAAGGCACTGAAGGCTCAGAAAGCTTTCCTAAGAGCATACCAACAGTGACAGAGCAGGAAGGTAACCTTTGGAAGGTTGGAGAACAAAATGTGGCAAGTTCTGTGAAAATGGAAAGGCTTTCAGGAGGGGTCTAGTTATAGATTGTATGTTTGTCTTCCTAGGACCAGTCTAGATGACTTTCGAGAGGAGCATCACCAGAAGGATGGCTACAAGGTGATATATTTTTGACCACAGAAGCTCAATTGCTTACCAAGTTAAAAAGGTTGCAATCTGCATCAGTAGAGGGACTTTTTTTTTTAAACACTGATGAAATCACAGATCCTTGATACAGTGAAAGAGGAAATTATGCAAATTGTTTACTCAGGTCTTTGAATCAATGAATCAATCCCTAATTAAGGTCCCTATTTCCACTGTCTTGTCCACTTCCACAGTAGGCCATGTTGTTTTTGCTATTTCACAGTATCATAAAAGGATTTAGGGGTTGATTTTTACTAGCATACTAGTGCTTCCAATCAATTGACATTTTCCTTTTATTGTTCTTCTAACCTTTAGATCCCTACATTTTTCTGAAACAATACTGTCATAATTATCACTGAATTCTCTCACAAAATATTTGCAATTTTATGCTCATTTTAGTTGCCTAATTTTGGTATAAAGGGTATATCCACACGATGAGAATTTTCTGGCAAGCAATAAGTAATAACATCATTCTGATAAAGTATTGGGGAGATCCTAGCAAAAGAAATTCATTGTCCAAGTGTCAGGAAGACTTATTGGAAGGCAGACAGAAAAGGTGAGAGAAATAGTAGAAAGTAGAGCAGTGTGAGCACCAAAAAGCTTATGTTTTAGGCTAGCTATGAGTAGAAACTATAGAGATGTAGATCTGGGTTCAATTTAAGGGAAAATGCCTTATTAGACCTGTTCTGGGAAATGACTGCTGCCTCGAGAGCTTTTAAGTGAAGCTAGAAAATCTTTTTTCTCATGAATACTGTAGAGGGTATTCCTGTGCAAATTGTAGGTTGGAAGAGATGGTCTTTGAAATCCCTTCCAACTATGAATCTACATGTTTGTAATACAAATTTGTAATACAAGTTCTTTTCAGAGTACATTTGATTTAAATGTACTTGCTGTATTTTTCACTCTTTCCCCTTTTGTTTATATTGATATTGCATTAAATGCTGTTTTAATGTTTTAATATTTTCTCACATAAAATATTTTTGTTTCCTTAGTTTTCTTCCCTATGATATCTCATTTTGACTGTCAATTTTATTTATACCTAACATTTGCCAATTTCACATAAATGGAGTAGATTAGGCACTATGACTGGGGAAGATCAACCTATTTTCTAGTTTTTTAGAATTGTAAAAAGAACCCAGACACCATATAGTTCAGCCCCCTAAATTTTCAGAAGAGTATAATAATGCCCAAAGAAATGATCTTCCCAAGGTCAGGCAGAGTTGTACTTTTATTTTCAAATGCATCTGCAAAAATGTGAGGTTATAAACAGCTATGATTCAAAAGTAACTAATATATAAGCAGAAAAGATTACAATAAACCATACTTAATAAAAAGTTTCTTCTACTTAGAATTCTCTCAAAATGGGGGTTGCACTTGCAATTTCAATGAAAAATAGAATAAATAGCAATAGCAATGACAACCTCAGAAAACTCTGAAAAATAAATAAAGTCAAAAGATATAGATTTTAGGGGCAGCTAGGTGGTGCAGTGGATAGAGCACCAGCCCTGAAGTCAGGACGACCTGAGTTCAAATCTGGTCTCAGACGCGTAACAGCTGTGTGACCCTGGGCAAGTCACTTAACCCCAATTGCCTCAGCAAAAAAAAAAAAAAAAAAAGATATAGATTTTGGTCCCATCTTGGTAACCATAGATAAATCAATCTCTCAGAGATTCAAGTTTCTCTATCAGTGAAATGATGGGATTGAACTTGGTAAGATTCCTTCTTGTTCTGAAATGCAATTTTTCATCTATGTGATTATAACATTTCCCTTCTTTTTTATTTTAAATTTAAATACAAAATCAGAAAAAATAACATTGCCATGTTTACAGATGAACACGAGAGGATTCAAAATATAAAACAATAAATTTCTATTTCAAGAAAGCCTATCTAATAAATACTACACATTGCACTCAGAACTGTCCATCTTTTGCTTCCTTGTACTTTTTATTTTGTTCTCTACTGTGCATTTTTTACTTTATTCTTTTTTTCTCCTTCCCTTCCCCTCCCCAAAGAAGATTATAATTAAGCATGGATACATCCACATATATCCACACATATAAGCATAAAAATATACATATATATACATATATAGATATATAATCATGCATATAATACATCTATGTAAGGGCCTCCATTTCTCTTAAGGTAGATAACATCTTTCTTCATTAAGTCCAAGTCTCCATATTTTCCAACTGCACCAATTACATATTCAGACTTTTACTGATGTCTTCATTTTTTACATCATAGTTGTTTCCCAATATACCTTCCCCCCCCAAAAAAAGGGGGCACACTGAACCTTTTTCTCGTAACAAAGCAAAACCAACAGCATGACTTCCTCTGGCAGCCTATGCCTGTAGTCTCCTTTCCTGAGATAAGGGAAATATTTTTCATCTTCTAGTCTCTAGAACTAAGATTAGACCTTGCAACTAATTTGAGTCCAGCTACCTTTCATTATTTTTGTGTTATTGCAGTCAGTGTATAGTATTTTCCTAGTTCTGCTTACTATTCTCATCTGTGATTCTAAATTGATAGTTAAGTTTCAACTTTCAATTTACCATATATTTTTATTTTACACATTTTACTACTTCTTCCATGAGCAATAGAAATGGGAAATAAGTCTTTTCTGTTTGCTTTTTTATTCCACTTGGAAGCACTTCAGCCTGTCTTTACCTTTTCCTTATATGAAAGTTACAAAGTTAAATACCCCCTAACAGTATTTTTACTAGTATTGACTGATATGTTCATTTAACATTTCCTACATCTTTGTTCTGAGTCTACTATAAAGAAAATGCTTAAGATTTGAATAACATGTTATTTTAAATGGCATTTGCTATTATGGTACATTAATCTTTTATTTTCAAATATTAATTCTGGGAGGCAGTATACATTGTATATAGAATGCTGGTAAAGGTCTAACAAGAGCTTCTCCAAAACCAAGGTATATGCATGATATACATTTTAAAAAATAATAGCTTATTTTCAAAATACTTACAAAGAATAGTTTTCATCATTACCCCTGCAAAATCTTGTGTTCAAAATTGTTCTCCCTTCTCCCATCCTCTTTCCTAGATAGCAAGCAGTCCAATATATACAATTCTTCTATACATATTTCCACTATTATCATGCAGCACAAGAAAAATCAGATCAAAAAGGGGAAAAATGAGGGAAAAAACCCAAAACAAGCAAACAACAAAAAAGTGAAAAAATTATCTTGTGATCCACAGTCAGTCCCCATAATCCTCTCTTTGGATACATATGGCTCTCTCCATCACAAATCTATTGGAACTCTCCTGAATTCCCTCACTGTTGAAACGATCCACATCTGTCAGAATTAATTATCACATAATCTTGCTGTTGCTATGTACAATGTTCTCTTGATTCCACTCCACTTCACTCAGTGCATGTAAGTCTTTCCAGGCCTCTCTGAAATCAGCCTGCTCACTGTTTCTCATAGAAAAATAATTTTCTATATTCATATATACCATACATTCATATATACCATAACTTATTAGCCATTCCACAAATAATGAGCATCCACTCAGTTTCCAGTTTTTTGCCACTACAAAGAGCTGCTACAAACATTTTTGCACATGTGGGTCCTTTTCCCTTTTTTAATGATCTCTTTGGGATATAGGATGGATCAAAAGGTAAGCCCTTTGGACATAGTACATGATATACTTTTAATTTTAATCTGCACTATTAGTCTGCACTTTTTCTCCATCACTTAATTCTAGACAATCAACAAAACATGTATCAAGCTTCTGTTTGTAGCATTAGCTGATTTCTGAATTGTTAACACAAATGAAATGATGGTCCAGGCCAGAAACTCACCCATCAGGGGAGGGGACCATAGAATGGATGCATTTTCAAGGCCAATTTTCTCAATAAAATAAAAAGTAAACTTTGGAGGAGAGAGATGTGGAAGGTTTGAGAAGGAAAAAAAAACAAGTTTTGAATAGCCTCTATGAAAAATCGGCAAGGAATAAAATAACTCCTTTGCTGCAAATAGGACCCATTGAGGTTGGATAACTTAATTTATGACATACCCAGATAGCTGAGTTTTATGTAAACAGGAGTGAAGGAGGTAGATGATGGGAGTTATCCAGGGCAGAGTCCTGGCAAGAGATGAGTGGTGAGAGGATGAGGGACAGGAGGCTCAAAGGCAAAATACCTGTGGAGATGAAATGGCTGCCTCTTGGGTTGAGATTGGAAGAGAAAAATTAAATCTGAACAAGAATGATGGCCTCAGAAATTATTGAGGAGTGGAGAAATTGAAAGCCTCAGTAATAGTTGTCAGTGTGAAAAATAGAGTTGGAGAAATGGAAGGATAAGAGGACATCAGAGTTTCTAATTAGGGAAGCAAAATACTTGTGGTTAATGGTGAGATCTAATATTTGACCATTCCTTTTTCTGGTTGATGTGGAATGAGTTGACATGCCATTGGGACCTATAACCTTTATAATTATGAACAAAACACCAAACTTCTGGGACCTTTAATTTTTTCTTTTATAAAATAACAATCACAATAACTTTTGGCAGGGGATGGATAGGGAGGTTGTGAAGATCAAGTGAATATGTAAAGCATTTTGCAAACCTTAATGTGATATGGAAACATCAATTATTTTCCTCTATTTCAGCCAACTTTTAAAGCGCAGGGATGTGCTAGTACCTTTGAAAATTGAACAACTTTCTGAAGAACTGGATGCCTGGAGAGCTTGCCTACATTTAGCCAACAAGTGAGTATAATGTAGAAAATGAAATGCAAAAAGGAAAATGGCATTTTATTTTCAGAAAATAAATCGTTAATAAAATACTGAATACCTGAGTCATTATTTGTTGGCAGAATGAATGAATCTTGAATTGCATAACAATATTCTGAATTGCATTTAACCACATAACCTTTCATTGTTTTTTATGTCTTAATTTTTCTGTTAATCAGTATGAAATAGATAACTTTCCTCATTTATATGTGTTAGAATAGCTGATTTCTCGGGTCCCTTATATTTACATTTTATGATTCCATAGCCATTAAAAACTAACATATATTGAATACACAGATCAACAGAAGAACCTCCACATACCCCTCCTTCTGACTCCCAAAGAATGATTTATGCAAATATGCTAAAGAAAATGAAGGAAGAACCACTCATAGGAATCACTGGGCCAGACTCTGTCACTGGATCAAATCTTCCAAGTCACTCAGATATCCATATCTCTTGTCTGACAGGATTAAAGATTCAGGTACATCCTTATATTATGCAAGAAGTAGGGTGTTAAAAATAAGTTTATCTAACTTAAAAATATTTTAAGCACACGATTGTCAAAAATTAATGTATACTAGTAAAATGTGGGATCTAGCAGAGATCTATTTTTCAGCCATTTCCAGTGTTTGGTTTAAATGTCTTTTTTTCTTTCCTAAAGTACAATGCCAGTGATTATTTTATAGAAATACTTTCAGTAATATGTACTATGTCTTCAAAATAAAGTTGATTATTTTTTCAGTGATATCACTAACATTCAATAAGGGATTTGGATTGTAAAAATGAAAACTAATTTCCATTTTATAATCTAAGATATGTATATGTCTGTAGTCACTAGTAGTAATTCTTTCTCTATGTATTTTAATTTCCTTTGATATTTATAACTTTGAGAGTGATTTTTTTCTAAAAGTTTAAAACAAATTTCTTAATTATAAACTTTTCTTATTTTTCCCATTACTTTTGTATCATAGGGTCCTGTCTTTTTCCTTGAAGATGGAAAATCAGCAGTTTCACTGAATGATGCTTTAATGTGGGCAAAGGTGAATCCATTCTCCCCCTTAGGGACAGGAATACGACTTAATCCATTCTAAAAGAATTACTTTTCTCCTTACTAAATTGCATGGGGGGTAGGAAAGGAGGAGCTCCTGCAGGTTAATATTACCTTAACCTCAGATGCTGAAGGATAGAAAAATGGCAGTTGATTTTTATCCTGCATGGCAAATGTATTTGAATTGTGGAATTTACACACATTAGGGAAGGAAAATGAAAAACTGATGAAAATGAAACATTCAAGTTATTTAAAGGAAAATCATCACATTCTTTAGCCATGTTGGAAAGAAAAGTTAACATTCTTTTTATAAGGCAATCAAAATATTTAAATTATGAAAGACTATATGCAAAGAATGAAAATCCTTTGCACACTAAGAAAAATACCAAAATACTAAGTAATTATAACATTGACATTTGTGTTTCAAATACATAAATAGGCTAAATAAGCAGTAAGCCCTGACATCCTAGTGGATTTTAAACTACATGACTACCTACATTTTTTGGTTTGTAAAATGTGTACTTATCCCTTTTTTATCTTTGGCTCATATTTAATAAAATATTTCTCTTAGAAATTAGATAAGTGTAAATATGTGTTCATAGTTTCATCTACCTAATCACATACACTGAAATGTATTTTGATATTGACAAAACAAACTGACCAAAATTATAAAATTCAAGTAGGTATCTGAGAATTTCTAGAATCTGTGACTCAACTACTCACTTTTCACCTAGATACTTGAAATTACATGGACATAGCCCAATTAATTTTATTTTGATTAACATTTAAAATGTATATGATGAATCTGTGCCTAGTGAGTTGATCTTAACTAACAAGTTTGCGATAGTACAATATGTTCATGAAAACAATTTGGAAGAAATTCTTATAAGGAAACCACACATTTATTCAAAACAATTGGAATACACTATGTAAATTTACAAGGACAATATTTTAATTAGATTAGGTTTTTCCTGGTATTTAGCTATATTTATCTATATTTTTAAATTAAGACAACTAGGACAGATATTCTGGTTTTGATACTCGGCCAATTATTTGGGAATAATAACATAGATGTTGTACTTAGAGGATGGGAATATAGACTGTACCTAGAATATTTTTTACCTCTTTTAAACTGCTTTCAAAGTCCCTTTATATCTTTCTTGAGCAGCCTGGTGGCATAGAGAACAAACACTTTTCTTAACTATTCTTATTGACTATTTCTACTGCCTCAAAAGGGGGTTTAATTTTTCTTTTTCTATTCCTATTGATGTGTATGAATATACACAAATAAAATTTTCACTCTACTAAAGTTTAAAGCTTTCTTCAACTATTGTTTACCACGTGGAGAAAAGTTTGATAACTATGTAAATATTAAAAGTCCTATGCCTTGGAAAATAAAGCAAGTTTCCACTTAATTTTTTAAGGCAATGACAGTTTATTATCAGTTACTGCTTAAACAAACCTTTCAAATATATGATTAATATGTACCATCATTATCTTCCTACTATTTTTTTAATATCAGAAAACAATTTGTGATATAGTAGATAAAATTGTAAACATTAAATATTACTCTAATAAAAATGCAAATTATGGATAAATTAAACAACATTTTGGACAAAGGAAACAGTATTTGTTGAGGAAAAAATTAAACCTGAATTGATCAAGTCATTTGCCACTGTTATTCTTAAAATATTTTGTGATATCCTAAATATAAATGGTAAGTTAATATAATGTACTATGGCCATTAATTTTTCTGAGAATTGTAAATATGCCACTGAATCAAGTTGGGGATGTTAACATATAGAAGACATCAGTATAGAAGGCAATTAAATATTAGTTTTATTATCCAATTTTGAATATTAGAAACCCAAATAATTAAAAGGACACTTTAAATATTAGCATTGTTATGTAACAAATAATGTGAACATGATGATGTTACTAGCTTTAATAGGTTTCTATTTAAATAATTCTACTGTACCATGTATAAAAAAATGAAATTATATTGCTGTAACTGATGCTGTGTTTATTTTGGCATTTACAGTTATAATACTTTTTTAATGTAACTTTTTGTCATTCACAAATAATGGAATATCGTGTCTCCAACAACTCTGACATTGTCCTTTTTTTTTTCCACTCATCACCACTGTCACTCAGATAATCATCTCTCGCCTAGACTACTATCATATTCTTCTAATTGCTTTCTCTGCTTCTAATCTCTCTTCTCTTCAATGCACACTCCATCAAAATAGCAAGATAGAGACTCCTCAGTCACATGTTTGCCTTTCTCTGCTTAAATGCCTTCAATGGCACTCCACTGCTTATAGGATAATATGCAAACTCCTTAACCTGGCATCTAGCTAGGATCCCTTCACAATCTGGTTACTTCTCTCTTCCTTTCCAGACATATTTCATACTACTTTCCCTTGAAAACTCTGAATAGCTACTACTGATAATACTTATAAGTATTTCAAAGTTTGCAAAGTTTACAAATATTTCAAATCTTAAAGAGGCAGGTATGAATATTCCCATTTTTACAGATGAGAAAAGTGAGGCAAATGTTAAGTTAAATGACTCGGTTCTTCCTGGCTGTTATTAGGCAAGATCAAAGAGCCAAACTGAACTCGCACCTGTTCTCCAAACACAAGATGCAGCCTTCATGAATTTACAGAGGCCAATTTTGTGCCAAAATGCAACCTCTTGATCTCTGCTTCTTTTAGGCTCACTTTAGGCACCATTGTCTTTGTGCAGCCTGATCTGATTTCTGTTCTTAGTAGTCCTTCCTTTGTTAATGATCCTTGTGCTTTGCTTATAGGTGTATCTTTTTGATTCCTGGTAGAATTTAAGATCCTTGAGGATAGACACTGTTGGTTTTATCTTTGTGACTCAAATGAGAAGACAGTATATTGTCCAAAGACTAGTTAACTGCTAAAGGGAGGTACTAATTGGACTAATTACCTGCTAAAGGGAGGTACTAATTCAGTCTCCCAATGGCACCATATCTGTAATGTCCATGTCAAAGATGTCTGTAATAGTAACCATCAGATTACCTGGTGGGTATCATGGTTCTGTATGCTTTACAAGTCAAGAACAGTCAAGAAAAGTGTTATCAACTATTCTGAAAGCATGACCATAATGTACCAAAAAGAAATTTTAATTGGATCATGGGAAAGGTTACACAAAAGAACATAAGGTATTAAGAACAGAAGCATATACATGGTAGCTTCAAGTCCCACACAAAGGATTCTTCAATATTATAGTGTCGGCAGAAAGTCTGGCCTTCCCACAGGTTCCTACTTTATTCTTTCTCCATAAATCTGAGCTGGTATACCTGTTCCAACTGTTTGTTTTACTGTGATTTTTTGGTCTAGGTACTAATATGTAATAGTTCTAGTCATCATTATAGCAGTCTCCCGCCAGCATAAATCCTATCTTAAAGGATACTATGTATTCCAAGTGTTGCCTTCATATATATTATGTAATGAGATGAAGACTTTGAGTTGTTTTAAAGTACCAACTCTTCCCAGCCACTTCTTGATATTTATAATGGGTTTGAGGAACTTTCTCAAGACAGAGATTTCAGCCCAATCCCAAATCTTACCCTAGCTACCAAAATAAGGAAATTTTCTTAAAGTTCTCTCAAGTGACTGAAATGCTAATGCCCATGAAATAATTCATGTCATCCAAACTCCTGAGCATTCAGAAATAGGTTCTTTGAGTCTTCCCAAAGCAAAAGAATATCGCTCTTTTTTGGAATTTTGCCCATCCTGCTAAATGTCTATTCAGGGTAACTAATGCTTCCTTTCCAGAAATAGTTTATATACCTTCATGAACCATGAATAGCTAATAATAATATGATAACATTTACATAGCACTTTTAAAGTTTGCAAAATGCTTCACAAATACTCTTTCATTCAATTCTTCAACAATCTTTAGCGATAGATGCTAACATCCCCATTTTTATAGATGATAAAGCTGGAACAAACAGTTTGGGAAAATATTTAGTGAAGTACCTCAATTGTACTGAAGTTTATTTCCATTCTGAATGATAGACACACAGGGCATATGTACTTAGAATGGCCACTCCTGTCCTTTCATCCCAGATAAAGCTATACTTTAAGGACGTTTCTAGAAGACTTATTCTACCCCTCATTTAACTTAATTACTAATTTTTTGTCAATGTAAAACTAACCAGGAAGTTGATAATATATCCCTAAAAAATCAAGAGGTGCTTCTCTGTACCTATAAAAAGGACTCCACAAGTCATTTTGTGAATCTGATGCCTAGGAGAGGTAGGGAAGTAATGATGTCAATGAAGTGTATATTAAGATCATGAATTTTTATGAGGAAACCTAAGAACCTAAATGGAGGAACTTGTTTAACTATGTGAATGAGGATCAAAAGTAGTAAAACTAGAATTGATACTGTTGTCAGATTATTCTAACAACCACCTAGGATGAAGAATCAGATGAAGAGTTGGAGATACAGATTACAAACCTGGTATGAAAACATCACATTATACTGAGGAACCAAAACTTCCAGATCTCTCTCTCTCTCTCCTCTCCTCTCCTCTCCTCTCTTTTCTCTTTTTCTTTCTCTTCTCTCTTCTCTTTTTTATCTTTTTTATACACATATACATTTATATGCATATATGCATATACATATACATATGTGTGTGTATTTCTGTGATAAAGAAAGGAAAATTAACAGGACTACACCTGGGTTTTTCAACAAGAACCTGCTTACTGAAGAAAAAAATGACAGGGATTTTACAGGCAAAATAGCCCTTCTGTCAGAAAGGTTGTGACAAAGAAAAGAAAGTTGGTATAGTTTGACATAAAGCTTAAATTTAAGGAAATCCTATTTCAAAAGGGGCATATTTCAAAATTTCAAAGAGAAAATTAGCCTAAAAACCATAAAACTCTCAGTAACAAAATTCTTAACACAGAAGCAAAAATAATTTGAATTAAGAGGAGAAAAGAGAGATACCTAAAGAGACTGATGTTATACACAAGGTGCATAGGTACAAACAAGATGTTTGCAATTACAAACTCAGTTAAAAATAAATATGTAATAGATAAAAGCAAGAGCAAGTAATAGGATGAATGCACAATGGTGACTTGCCCTCTATAGAGCTTCAAATTCTAAAGTTGGGAATTAGCTGAAGTTACCAATGATTTGCTAACCGTAACAAAAGGGATTTTTTTTTAAAGTTATGTATCCAGGAGCAGCTAGATGGCACAGTGGATAGCTCGCTAGCCCTGAAGTCAGGAGGACTTGAGTTCAAATCTGGCCTCAAACACTTAATATTTCTTAGCTGTGTGACCCTAGGCAAGTCATTTAACCCCAATTACCTCAGCTAACAAACAAAAAAATCACATATCCCTTCCATCAAAGGAGAGCTAGAACTTCTACTCATAGTATATAAGATAGTGATAATGAATGAGAAAAAAGGCAGAATTATTCAATTCTCATTTATTTTTGTTTCCTCTCCCCAAAAGAATAACTTATAGACTACCATATTTAGCACAAAAATTGTTAGCAGGAATTTGAAGCCCCAAATAAGGAGATGATTAGACTGCATCTAGTTACCCTCAAAGAGTTCACATGTATGAATTATATCCTATACTACTAAAAGAACTAGCAGACATAATTGCTTTTTAAAAGAAAACAAAGCATAAGTACAAAAGATGAGCAAATGTTTCAATTTTCAATAAAGAGAAGGGGTGAAGTATGTAAATTATGGACTAGTGAACTTTATTTTTATTTCTGGAAAAATTCTAGAATGCACTTGTAAGGGTATGGTTTGTAAGTACTTTGTGAAGTCAAGACCACTGTTCACCAAGTTGGCTTCATCAAAAATAAGTCAGCAGATTAAACTACTATTCTTTTTTTAAATTAGGAACTAGCCTAAAAGATCAAAAAATTTTGAAATATAGTAAACTTAGATTTTGAGAAAGCATTTAACAGTCTCTCATTCTATGTTTAAATATGCAGAGGCTATTCAATAGTACAATTAAGTAAAATTTGTAGCTATTGAGTAATTGAAACGAAAAAGTCATTAATGACTCATGTTCAACTTGAGCTTAATGTCTTGTCTTTTTTTTACCTTTTATTTTATTTTATTTTATTTTTATTTATTAATACTTTTTATTTTCAAAACATATGTATGGGTAATTCCTAAACATTAACCCTTACAAAGCTTTCTGTTACAAATTTTTCCCCCCTACTCCCCACCCCTCCCCTAGATGGCAGGATATCCACTACATGATAATTATGTTAGAATACTTAAGAAATCGAATATATGTATAGTTATTGCCACACATCATTTTTTTGTGCAGGAGAAATAATATCTACAAGAAAGAATAATCCGATAAAGGAAATACAATGCAAGCAAACCTCAATAGAGAACATGAAAATGTTATGTTGCGGTCCACATTTCACATCCCTCTCTCTGGGTATATATGGCTCTCCACTGAACAATTGGAACTGGTTTGAAGCATTTCATTGTTGAAGAGAGTCATGTCCCTTAGAACTAATCCTCATATAGTACTGTTGTTGCTGTGTATAATGATCTCCTGGTTCTGCTCATTTCACTCAGCATCAGTTCATGCAAGCCTCTCCAGGCCTCTCTGAAATCGTCCTGCTGGTTGTTTCTTACAGAGCAATAATATTCCATAAAATTCATATACCATAATTTGATTCAGCCACTCTCCAATTGATGGGCATCCATTCAGTTTCCAAATTCTAGCTACTACAAAAAGGGCTGCCACAAACATTCTTGCACATGTGGGGCCCTTTCCTTCTTTTATGATTTCTTTGGGATATAAGCCCAATAGAAACACTGCTGGGTCAAAGGGTATGCACAGTTTGATAACTTTTTGAGCATAGTTCCAAATTGCTCTCCAGAATGGTTGGATCCGTTCACAGTTCCACCAACAATGTATTAGTGTCCCAGTCTTCCCACATCCTCTCCAACATTCATCGTTATCTTTTCCTGTCATTTTAGCCAATCTGAATGTCTTAATGTTTTAAGTAGATTATCTGAAGTAATGTCCATGGTACTGTGATGGCCAAAATTTTTATCAATGATGTGGACAAATGCATAAGTGAAGGACTTGTTCAACAGATATATGACATAGTAGAATACAGTCAGATGATAGTCTCAATGATGACAGATTCTAGACTTTAAAATATTTCAACAGGCCAGAATCATAAGTTAAACCAAACAGCATTGTTTAACTAGGATAAATGCAAACCCTACATTTAGGTTTTAAAAAATCACATTCAAAAAAAGAATGAGGTAAATATCAGTATGAATTGTAAATGTGAAATGTAAAGTTTTCCTATATTATATCAAGAGATCATAGAGTCCAGAACAAGGAAAATAATTCTATTACATGCTTTGGGCAAACTACATATGTAGTATTTTTTTCAATTCTCAGTACCACATTTCAGTAAAGATAATTGCAAAATGGAGTGTATCCAGAAGAGAGGAACTAGGGTGATGGGAACACTGGAAAAAAAGATAACTTATAAGGAACTTATGTAGTTTAGAAGAGAGACTGTATGTATAAAGGGAACATATTACAGCTATCTCCCGGGTTTCTGAAGGATGGATATGAAGAAGAATCAAGACTCCTTGGCTCTATAAAGCACAGCAAAGAGAAAAGGTCAAAGTTATAAAGAAGCCAATTTAGTTTTAACACAAAGAACTTCACAGAACTACCTAAAAGTGAAGTGTGCTACATCAAAAGAAAATGAATCTTCTTTGCCTTGAGATTTTCAAGCTAGGACTGGAGGGCCATTTGTTGAGGTTATTGCAGAAAGAATGTTTGGTTAAGTTTGGTTGGACTAATTGGCTTTGTAGACATTTTCCTGTGCTGAGATTCTGTGAATTTAGAATATCAAATATAAAGATACTCAGTGAGTCTCCTCAAAATAAATTATATTGACATGTAAGTGTCATTATCATTCCCATTTTAAGAGAAGATAAACCCGAGGCTCACTGCCTCAGAGATTTAAGAACTAGGAGAAACCTTATAGATTATTTAGTGCACACAATAAATAACTGTTAAATCCTAGAATCAAACTTAAGTTGCTTGTCTATGAATCTAATTCTCTTAAAGTTCGAGAAAAAGAGATAGAGACATCCAGGGAGAGACAGACACACAGAATGAAATGCACTGATATCTTAATTTTTTGTTAAGTCATAGTATATTATGTTACAAAGCAACTTAAAATCATATTTGATTTATTTCATACCAGTGGAAGGATGTTACATTTTCAAGAATATTGTTTTAGGAGGATGGAGCCAAGATGGCAGAGTAATAAATGTGACTCAACCGAATTCTCCCAAATTCCTCTCCAAACAACTTAAAAATAATGCTTCAAATCAAATAGGAGAGGAAAAGAATAAGCAAGGAAGGGGGAAAATAGGGATGGGGAATTAATATATGTGGGAGTAATAAGCAAAACAGACTTTTGAGGGAGGGACAAGTAAAAGGGGGGAAAGAGAGAGGGAGGGAGAGAGGATCACTGGAAATGGGATGGATGAAAATACACAGTAATCATAATGGACTGTGAATGGGATGAACTTACTTATAAAATGGAAGCAGATATCAGACTAGAATAAAAACAAGAATACTAAAATATATCATTTATTAAAAAAAATACCTGAAATGGAGAGAGACATATGAAGTAAAAATAAGGGATTGGAAAAGAATAGATAATACTTCAGCTGAGGTTTAAAAAACTGCAAGGATGACAATCATAACCTCAGACAAAGCAAAATGAAACTAGATCTAATTAAAAAAGAAAAACTACATCTTGCTAAGACATACCACAGTCAATGAAGTAATGTAATCTCAATAATAAACACATATGTACCAAGTGATATAGTATCTAAATTCTTAAATTAAATGTTAAATGAATTACAGGAGAAAATCATAAAACTATAGTAGTGGGGACCCTCAACTTCGTTCTCTCAGAATATAATAAATCTAACTTAAAAAAACAAGATAAGGAGGTGAATAGAATTTTAGAAAAGATATAATAGAGTTCTGGAGAAAACTGAAAGGAGTATAACTTTATCTCAATGGAATATGATATTTACTCAAAAACTGATCATTTTTAGGGCATTAAAACCTTCACACCAAATGCAGAAAAGAAGAAATATTAAATGCATCTTTCCCAGATCATAACATAATAAAATTATATTCAATTAAGGGCCATGGAAACAGATTAAAACTAACAGGAAACTAAATAATCTAATCATAAAGAATGAGTGGGTTAAAGAACAAATCCCAGAAACAGTTCAGAGAGAAAAGGACAAAAGTGAGACAATATAAAATTTATGGGATACAACCATATCAGTACTTGGGGGAAAATTTTATATATCTAAACAATCAATAAAATAGAGAACAGATCAATGAACCTGAGCAGGCAAATTAAAAAAATAGAAAAAGAACAAAATGTAAAATCCCTAATTAAACACTAAGTTGGAAAATGTTGAAAATCAAAGAATGGATTAATAAAATTGAAAAAAAAAGTCCACTGAACTAATAAATTTAGTTGCTCATTTTATGGGGGAAAACAATAAAACCTATGAAACCACTAGTTAATTTGTCTTTAAAAAACAAAGAGGAAAACCAAATTATCAGTATCAAAAATGAAAAGTATGGATTCAGCATCAATGAAGAGGAAATTAAAGCAATTATTAGGAGCTCTTTTGCCCAATTATATACAAACAAATCTGACAATCTAAAGAAGTGGATAACTATTTATGAAAATAAAAACTACCCGATGCTAGGGTATGGGTCCCTGCCGAGAGTAAGTACCAGAGGCCACCTTGACCTGTAGTGCACAAATGCTCTTGTTGAGCAAGGAGGCAATGATTTGTGACCATAGGAATGGATTTTGGTCTGAGGGTCACAGCATAATTGCTCATAAGCAGGGATGCTATAACAGGGCCTCTGTGTGAGAGAGTTGCTAGATTGCTGGATTGGCTCTTCCTCTCATTGGCAGATACCATGCATATGCAAAACCCACAAGCTGCTTCTCTGAATGGTGATTGGGGATTGCCAACTGTTCATGTGCTGACCGTACTTGCAAAAATGTATATGAACAAGACTGTGCTGCATAATAAACTGGAGCCCTTTTCACACTCTTATGAGTCTCCCCCCTCATTCATCTTGTCACGCATACTTTGAACTCTTAAGATAGGGCAACAGTCTGATTAACAGAAGAATAAATCGAATATTTAACAACTCCATTCTAGAAAAAGAAATTGAATAAGCCATCAATGAACTCTCTTAAGAAAAATTCCCCGGGGACCATATGGATTTACAATTGAATTCTATCAAACATTTAATAGAACAATTAATTTGAATGCTATATAAACTATTTGGAAAAATTGGCAAATAAGAAGTCCTACCAAATTCCTTTAAGCCTATAAATATGTTATAGATACTTAAAAAGGAAGAGGAAAAACAGGAAAAGAAAACTATAGATTAATTTTGCTAATGAATACTAATACAAAAATTTAAACAAAATACTGGAAAGGAGATAAAGCAACATATCACAAAAACCATACACTATGACAGGGAGGAATTTATACCAGAATTGCAGGGTTGATTCAATATTAGTAAAACAATCAGCATAATTAACCATATCAGTAAAAAAATACCTAATAAAATCATATGGTTATCTCAATAGATTCAGAAAAAAAAAACTTTTAACAAATACAACACTTATTTTTAATAGGAATGGAAAGAATAGGAAGAAATGAAGCTTTCTTTAAAATGTTAAGTAGTATCAATCTAAAACTATCAGTAAGCATTATCTATAATGGGGATAAGCTACAAGCCTTACCAGTAATTTTAAGTGTAAAGCAAAGATACCCTTTATCACCAATATTATTCAATATTGTACTAAAAATGCTAGCTATAGTAATAAAAGAAATAGAAAGAATTAGAATAGGCAATGAAGAAACTAAATTATTACTCTGAAAATATGTATATGTTTTATGTGTATAATATAAATATAGTATAACAAGAAAATACTAGAGAATCAACTTAAAAAAGCTTGATGAATTAACATGAGCAAAGTTTCAGGATGGCAAATAAACCCACACAAATAATCAGCATTTCTATATATTGCCAACAAAAATTCATCAAGAAGAGAGAATAAGAAATTCCATTTAAAATAACTGTGGACGATATAAAATAGTTAGGAGTCTATCTGCCAAGACAAACCCAGGAATTATATAAATACATTTACAAAATACTTTTCACACAAATAAATTTTCATCTAGACAATTGGAGAAATTATAATTCCTTATAGGTAGGCTGAGGCAAAATAATAAAATGACAATTCCACCTAAATTAATTTGTGTTTTAGTGCTGTATCAAACTACTAAAAATTATAGAGGTAGAAAAAATAATAAAATGCATATGGAATAACAAAATGTCAGTAACATCAAGGGAATCAATTTAAAAAATGGGAAGGAAGATAACCTATCAGTACCAGTTCTCAAACTGTATTAGAAAGTGATAACCAATAAAACAATCTCATATTGGATAAGAAATAGAGTGGTGGATGAGTGGAATAGATTAGGCATATAATACACAGTAGTAAATGACCTACATAATCTAGTGTTTGATAAAAACTAAGATCTGAGCTTTTGGGATAAGAACTCAGTATTTGACAAAAATTGTTGGAAAAATTAGAACATGGTTTGGCATGCATAGACTAATTTTTTACAACATTTACCAAGATAAGGTCACCTCACCTTTTAGACATAAAAGATCATATGTAAGCAAATTAGGGGAGCTAGAATATTTTACTTGTCAGATCTATAAATAAGGGAAGAATTTAGGACAAACAGAAAATATGAAGTGATTATGGGAAATAAAATGGATAATTTTGATTAAATTTAAAAAGATTTTATACAATAAACCCAATGCAGCCAAGGTTAGAAGAAAATCAGAAAACTGGTTGGGAGGGAGAAGAAAGTTATAGCAAGTTTCTCTGATAAAAAGTCTCATTTCTGAAATATATAAGAAACTGAGCCAAATTTAATTTAATTCTGTTTATAAAAACATGAGTTATTCTCAAATTGATAAATGGTCAATGATATGAACAGCCAGTTTTCCAAAGGAAACCAAAACTATGAAGTCCCATGAAAAAATGCTCTAAATTATCATTGATTAGAGAAAAATAATTTAAAACAACTCTTGAGATACTCACACCTTACAGATTAGCTAATATGACAGAAAAGAAAAATGACAAATACCAGCAGGGATGTGAAAAAATTGAAGTAGTAATACATTGTTAGTGGAATTGTGTACTGATCCAATTGTTATGGAGAACAGTTTGGAATTATACCCAGTGGGCTATAAAATTATGCACACCCTTTGACCCAATAATACCACTACTAGGTTTATCTCCTAAAGAAATTTTGTAAAAAGGAAAAAGGCCTTTCTGTTCAAAAATATTTATAGCGGCTCACTTTGTGGTAGCAAAAAATTGGAAACTGAGGGAATGTCCATCAATTGGGGAATGGCTAAATAAGCTGTGATGGAATACTATTCTATAAGAAATGATGAACAGCAGTTCTTCAGAAAAACCTAAAAAGATTAATATGAACTGATGCAAAGAGAAGTGAGCAGAACCAGAAGAACAGTGTGCATAACAGCAGCAATATTGTATAATGATCAACTTTGAATGATCTAACTATTCCTTTTATATTATGCTCAAAGATATTCTGAAGGGATGCTAATGAAAAATATCTATCTCCAGGGAAAGAACTGATGGAATCTGAATGCAGACTGAAGGATACAATTTTTTTTCTTTTTTGGGGGGGGGGGTGTGGGCAGGGGAGTGAGAGAATTTGATCTGTTTTCTTTTGCAACATGGTTAATATTGAAATGTTTTACATATCTGCATGTGTATTTATTTATTTCAATTCGTTTGCCTTCAGGATGATTTCAGAAAAGCCTGGAGAGATTTACATGAATTGATGCTAAGTGAAGTGAGAAAAAGCAAGACAACATTGTACACAGCACAAGATTATGGGATGATCAGTTCTGGTGGATATGGCTCTTTTCAATAGGGAGGTGATTCAGATCAATTCCAATAGACTGTGATGGAAAGTACCATCTGCATTCAGAAAAAGGATTGTGGGGACTAAATGTGGACTAAATACTAAACATAATATTTTTCAACTTATTTGTGCTTTTTGTTTTCTTTCTTGTTTTTTTTTTTCCTTTTTAATCTGATTTTCTTGCACAGCAGGATAAATATGGAAATACATAAAGAAGAATTGCATATGTTTAACATATATTGAATTAGTTGCTATTTATGGGAGGGGTGGAGGAAGAAAAATTTGGAATACAAGGTGTTGCAAGGATGAATGTTGAAAACTATCTTTGCATTGCATATATTTTGAAAATAAAAAGCTATTATTAAAAAAAACTTGTTTGCCTTCTCAGGGAGAAGTTAGGAGGGGGGCAGGAAGAGTATTTGGAACGTAATATTTTTAAAAAATTAATGTTAAAATTTGTTTCATATGTAATTGGAAAAAAATAAAATGCTTTGTTTTAAAAAAGAAAATTTTATCCTGGCCCCAGCAAGGATCATGAAAGAGTTTTCATCTAAGACAGTTGTTTACTCATCTGAAGGAAAAGGAATGAATATTAGTTGACCTCCGCAACTGAATCCCTTAAATAGAACTCATATGGTCTGAAAAGCTTTGTAGGGACTGGGATTCCTTTTAAGAAAAGCAATTTTCTTTGTCTTTTCTTTCTTCCTTTTGGGGAAAGACATTATGAACATCCAGACAAGGCAGTTGCTAAGTGCTAAGAAAGCAATAATCTCTTAAACTTTGAACTTTGGAGTACTATTGTGATTTTCACCCATAAAGATGGAATTGTTTAAAAAATCACCATTCATTAGAGAAAGAGATCAAAGAAAGGGGGAAAAGACTTATATGTACAAAAATATAGTAGCTTTTGTGTGGTAGCAAAAAACTGGAAATTGAGGGAATGCTTATTAATTGAGGAATGGCTGAACAAGTTGTCACATATGATTGTGATGGAGTACTACTGCAGTATAAGAGATGATAAGGGAGACAATTTCATAAAAACATGTCAAGATCTATGAACTGATGGCAAAGTAAAATGAGAAAAACTGTAAGGGCACTGTACATAGTAACAGAAATGTAATGATGATCAATTGTGAAAGACTTGACTATTCTGATAATAAATGATCAAAGGACTTATGATGAAAAAAATGCTATTCAATTTTGGAGAGAGAACTGATGGACTCAATGTAAATTGAAGTATATATATTTTGCTTTATTTTTCTTCCTTTCAAAAATATAGTGAATATGGAAATATGTTTTGCACTATTTCATATGCATAATTGATACCATATTGCTTTCTTTATCAGTGGATGGGGCTAGGAGGAAGAGAGAGAATTTGGAATTCAAAATTTAAAAAGAAAAGGTTGCTTAAAATAAATGAATTAAAATAAAATTAAAATGTAACTTATTTTAAAAATTTAATAGTATTTTATTTTTTGCAGATCTTTTTCAACATTCATTTTTGTAAAACTTTGTGTTCCAAATTTTTCTCCCTAATCTCCTCCCCCTTCCTGAGTTAGTAAGCAATCTGATATAGGTTAAATATGTGTGCAATTCTTTTAAATATATTTCCATATTTCTCATGTTGTGCAAGAAAAATCAGATCAAAAGGGAAAAGCAAAACAAGCAAACAAAAAAAAAAAAAAACAAAAAACCAAGCAAACAAACAAACAAAAACAAAAAAGTGAAAACCTTATGCTTCAATCCACAATCAGTCTCCATATTGCTCTCTCTGGAGACAGATGGCATTCATTTCACTCAGCATATAGAACAATAATATTTTATTACATTCACATATCATAACTTATTCAGTCATGAGCATCCACTCACCTTTTAGTTACTTGCCACCACAAAAAGAGCTGCTACCAACATTTTTACACATGTAGATCCTTTTTCCTTTTTTATGATCTCTTTGGGATATAGATCCAGTGGTACCACTGCTGAATCAAAGGGTATGCATAGTTTTATAGTGCTTTGGGCAAAGTTCCAAACTGCTCTCCAGGAATGGTTGGATCATATCATAACTCTACCAACAATGCTTTAATGTTCTAATTTTTCCTTTCATTTTTGCCAATTTGAGAGGTGTGAGGTGGTACCTCAGAGTTGTCTTAATTTGCATTGCTCTAAATCTACTGATTAGAGAAATCTAATCCTAACACTTTTAGTAATTCAAGTTCAAAAGAATAAGTTGTCCTCTGTGGCAATAAAATTCAAATCAATGGATAACCAATTGTAGGTGATACTATAGAAAGGATTCCTAATTCAGGGGGGCCAGATGGTCTGTGATTTCCTTTCTGCTTTAGGTTCTAGTATTCTAATAACAATAATAATGTTACTATGTTTCACTCTCAATTATTCATGATAATGGAAGACAGGGATAGGGAGGGGGGACTCAAATACCCAGCTAATCTAAATAACTTTCATTTTTGTAAAATAAAGAAGAAATATGTTCTTTAACCTGCAAACACCATTTATTTTGCACATTGCTTCAACATATCTGTCTGGCCCATCGGGTTCTCTTTGGTGTGGTATCCATTTTTTCCAAACCTGACAATTTCTAATTCAAGGTCTCTTTTCCAGATTTTTGGTATGTTCAACGCCGATTCCAAATGCCTCTTTATCTGCTTGTTTCACATGAATTTCTCTAACCTGGGTTTCAATGTCACTCTCTAAGAAATTTAAAAAACAAAACAACAAAAACTAAAAGTCAGATAACGGCCACAAAATCTTTACTAATAATTAATGTCTAAATATAAAAGAATCATTTACTTTTTTATTATATTTCAAGGCTTCCAAAGTGATTACCTCACAATATTCCTGTGGGATTAGGTAGCATATTATCATCCCCATTTTATTTGAAAAAAGGCTTGGAATGTTGATGTAACTTTGGACATAGTCCTAAAGCCAGTAAATGTTGGAGTCAGGATTCCCCAGATCTCCTGAGAGCAAGTGCAGTTTTTTTTTTCTTTTGCACCAAAACAAGTTGCAGATTTTATTTGTCAAAACATTTTATGACTATCCAACTTTGATGAATTATATGTATACAAATATGTTTAGAGAAAAAAATCTAAAAGTATTACCTTTAAAACATGTGAAAATAAAAGTTTTGGGAATAAAAATAAAGACCTTAAAGTCACAAGGAGTATTTTCATCATTTCTATCAATCAAAGTCCAGAGACTCAGGAGAGAGAAGTATAATTTTTTGAAGTAAATAATTGGTTTAAAGAGTATCTGTAGAGGTGGTGCCAGGATGCTGAAGCAATAGGAAATGATGTAAAGAGAACTTCTCCACAAACTCTTCCTAAGTGATCTAGAAAATGTATCAGACGATTTTAGTCAGAAGAGACAAAAAAAGTCCCTGTGAGTCTTTTGTTCAGCCCAGCTCAACACAGGGAGTTGGCAGGTCTGAGGTAGTGGGGATATGCTGTGAGTGGAGGAGCGGCACCCAAGAAGAGGCTGGCATCAGGGCAAGAGGAAGTACTAGACCATTCCCATATTCAGGGCACTGCAATAGGGACAGGCACCCCCTGGTAGCTTTGACATCCACTACTCAGCACCACGCTACATATCCAAGGATTGAGAAGAAGCCCAGTGCACAGCAGGGGCATTCCCAAGGAAGGAAGTCCTGGGCAGTAAATTGAGAAAATGGCAAGTTCATCAGCCAGCAGCCCCAGCAGCAGAGGTGTGGCTTAAATTTCAGATGCAAGCAGGGTCTCACTTTCAACATCTAGCTCAATGTGCAGAAGGATAAGCAGGGCAAGAATCTCAAACCAGTTTTCTGAGCCAATAGAGCTCTCTTTCTAGCTGGCTAAAAGAGGTGGGCTCCAGCAGCATTCTATTCTTCCTCAAAACCAAATTCAGGTGGGGAACTGGAAAAGTTCAGAGCAGGATAGCCATCAAATTCTGTTCTGAATCAAACCATTTTGACTACATTGAAGGCTTGTAGGTCCCCAGCCTGTTCCTGATATTTTCAAATAATACAATACTCAAGAAAGCACCAATGGATCTTTCTTCCTGATGTACTCTAGGACCCAGACCTAATATCAGATCTGTAGTGAGGAAGCAAGTTGAAAGAATGGACAAACATACAGAGAAAAGAAACCCACTATAATGAGATATTTGTCAGGGATGCTCAAAACACAAACACAGAGAATGACTACAAAATATTTATAAGCATTGTCTCGGAGAAAAACAAAGCTTGGATTCAAACTCAATTAGAATTCCTAGGAAAGATGAGGCAAGAATTTTGTGGGGCTACTTTAAGTGTTAAACTTTTTAATGAAATGAAAATGTTTGAGGGGAAAAGAAATGAAAGTTATGAAAGAAAGAAGTACAAAATTCTGCTCAAGAAACTCTGCAAATTCAAAGGATTCCATAAAACTAACGACTCTGTGAGACAACAGAAATATTAAAACAAAGCCAAAAAGCTAAAATAAAAGAGAAAAAAGGTGGTGCAGTGGGTAGAGCACCAGCTCTGAAATCAGGAGGACTGAGTTCAAATCTGGTCTCAGACACTTAATACTTCCTAGCTCTGTGATCCTGGGCAAGTCACTTAGCCCCAATTGCCTCAGCAAAAAATTAAATATTTTTTTTTAAAGAAAAGAAAAATAAATAAGTTATCTCACAGCAAAATCAACTAACTTGGAAAATAGATTAAGAAGAAAAAATTTAAGAATCATTGGACTATTACAAAAAAACCCCTAGACATTAAGATCAGCTAGGTGGCACAGTGGATAGACTGCTCAGACTTAAAGTGAGGAAGACCTGAGTTCAAATCCAGTCCAACTAGCTTACTAGATGTGTGACCCTGGGCAAGTCATTGCATTTTATTTATCTCCATTTCCTCATCAGTAAAGTGAACAGGAGAAGAAAATGGCAAGCCACTTCATTGTTTTCATCAAGAAATCAGACATGGTTGAAATGAATGAATGACAACAACGAGAACACATTATAATTTAAGAAATCTTAAAACCACTTAGATCTCTTTGAACTAGAGAGCAAATTAGAAATAGAAAGAATTTACTGGTTATTTTCTAAGTGGTCATCTTCTAAATTGTTCACCATTAATGCATTGATTATTCCAAAAATGAAAACTCTCAAGAACATTATAATCAAATTCCAGAGCTTTAAGATTAAAGAAAAAGTAAAAGACATGGTCTCAGACATTTAACACTTCTTAGCTGTGTGACTCTGGGCAAGTCAATTACCCCAAATGCCTGAGGAAAAAAAAAAGAAAGAAAGAAAGAAAAAATGACAAGCAGGCAGAAAGAATTCAAATACCAAAGGAGCCACCACAATCAGGGTCATGTATGGAGCCACCACTGTAGAAAAGGAAAACCTAGAATATTGGAAAATTGGTGGAATATTTCCATGGAGAATATGGATATGGGATTTCAGGCAAGAATAATTTATCCAGCAAAACTGTGTTTAAATTTCTGTTGTTTAATATTATAATCAATATCTTGAATAAAGACTGTGATTTATCAGAGTTATAGATGATATAAAACTTGAAGGGATAGCTAATACAACAAACAACAGAAGACAGAACGTCAGAAAATTTTATGGTGAGCTTAAAAATGGAGTAAATTAAATAAGGTAATATTCAATATAGTAAAATATAAAGTCTTACACATAGGTTCAAAAAATATACTTCACAGGTGTCAGAGGGTGAATACACTGATACTGAAAAAGTTCTGAAGCTTTTATTATATTACAAACTCTACATGAGTCAACAATTTGATAAGGCAGTCAAAAAGTAGCCTTAGATGCACTAATAAAAGCTTAGTATACATGAATATGAAAAAGTCTCATTGTATTCTGCCTTGGTCAGTCACATATGGGATACAGCACTTGATTTTGAGGATGCCTCATTTTAAGGATGTTGATAACCTGGAGAGTAAAGAGAGGAGAACAACAACAAAAAAAATTTCATGCCATATGAAGGAAGTGGAGATACATGGAAGAATGATTAGGCTTAGTTTTGAAGGACAGAAATAGAAAAAGTAAGTTGAGGTTGAAAAGAGACAAACAACCTTGGTTATAAAGAAAAACTCTAACAACTGGAAAAATCTAGAAATGGAAAGTATTGTCTTGGGAAAGTGGGTTCTTTCTCACTGAAGATCATCAAGGACAGACTGGCTGGGTTATATGATAAGAAGGGATTCTTTTTCATATATGCATTAATCTGTAAACTTATGTCCCTTCTACCTCCGAGACTCTGGGATTCTAAATGTATAAGTTAATTATGCTAGTTGACCACAGCCCGGCCAAAACCCCATTTACATTATATGGTAAATTTTAAGGGCAGAAAAACTGTGACTCACCTGTTAAATCCTAAACTATATCTAAAAATTAGTAATCTTCCATTATGATGCACCTGCTTGATATTTAGAAAAGGCTTGACTATTTTGGGGTACTTCTCCAAAAAGCAAAAGTGCCATAAGTGTGTATGTCTTAAGGCTTAGCAAACGTGGGTGGTTTGGTTTGGGGATCTGTATAACAAGGCTCTATAATGTGCCTATAGATTCCAAAGATGCTGCTCATACCCTAAAGATAATGATTCAGCTCCATTTTAAGGTATGGCAAGTGAGAAATTTGTATTGTCATGCTCTATTGTTTTCCTAGTCTCTCAGAATTAGGCAAACAATCAAAAGCACTTAAGAAAAAAAATTAAGTAGGACACAGCTAAAAAAATTGAAAATGGAATCAAAAGTAAAGGCTCTAGTTTATAATGTATTCTGGACTTCTTGTTAAATTTGTATAGGTTTATTATGTTAGCTAAAGCTTAGCTTTTTTTATAATGTCAAGTAGAACTAGAAAAATCACAAAAGGCAGGAATTCCTGAAACATTCTATCAAGACCCCCTTTAAGCTATAACAAGATTTAAAAACATCTTTGGTGGCCTACAACATGTGTAGTGACTATTTCCATCATTACCAAAGCCACCCACTCACCCACTACCACCACTTTCACCAGCTTCTGCCAATTAGCTTAAAGAAGACATATCTCTGAAGGACGACTGAAGGATAAAAACTATAGTATTTTTTCTTTGAACAACTGACCTTACTCTTCCACTTCATCCCCACCTAATGCTGATCATATATTCCTAATTATCACTTTGGGCTTTGGGGTAGGAGAAAACTAAATAAGGGGAAAGAAAAATCAAGCAGGTGGTATGCATACTGTACATGGAGGGGGGGGGGAGGAAGGAACCGCCCAGAACAGTTAAGAGTCAGAAAGAGACAAGCAGGATTAAACTGCCTGTTACAAAGAAGGCTCTTACTCCTAAGTTTAAAACATTGGTTTAAAGGAATCATATTCAGGAGCGTCTCCAGAAACATATGTTCTATGGGAAGCTCTTTTTCCATTCCCAAACATTCACCCCACATTCCACCTCCCTTTTCCTCCTCCAGATCCGGGCATGTATCTGGGGAAAGAGAGGGGAAAAAGAACCCCCAGTTCCCATACATCTTACAATCTTTCCCACTACTCTCCCCTGAACACTACAGATTGTGGCAGTCTGAATCATTGGTGTCTCCAACATCCTCGGGTCTTATCTCCATTCCTTATTTCAGCACAAATAAGCCACACAATATCACCAGAGCCTTTTCTCAGTGCTTCATCTAGGCCACCTCATTTGCTCAGTAGCTCTTGCCCAGGTGACTTGGAAATTATATAATTCCCATTTCTAGTGGAAGATGAGGGAGCCTCCTTGGGACCCAAGAAACCATGTGGTTAGAAGTTGTCAAGAAAATAAGTCCAAGTAGTAGTAAAGCTGAAGGGACATTTACCTAGGTCAGAAGTGTCAAACAGGGTGCCTAAGTGGCACGGCAGACCAGAATTTTTGAGTTCAGTCAGAACCAAATTAAAATGTAATTGGGAAAAAGTTAACAAAAATACAATACAGATAATGTTAATACGTGATTTTTTAAGTCAATGTGGCCCATAAGGATCCTTATATACCTTCTATTTAATACCATTGACATAGATTATACCCTACTATATGAGATATTTTATCAGACAACATTGCAATCCTATCTTTTAAATAAATGACAGTTTAGTAACCAAATTGATGTACATTTTTGAGGGAAAATATCTAGACTACAATATTATGATAACATTTTTTAAAAAATTAAATTGAATGAACTAAGGAAAGGTAAAATTAAAAGGTGATATTTTATCAGAAAAGTAAAATAAAAGTTTACCTAGTACAGGAACATTTTTTTCCTTTAACAAGGCACTTTTTGTGAGATTACTATCCCTTTCCACATTACCAATAGAAAGTTCTCCCAAGGTTGGTTTGACATCATACCACTCTATATAAATGACAAAAACAGATTTTTTAAAAGTATGTTAAAAAATAAGCATCCATGATCAACAATAGAGCTATTTAGACTTATTTTAATCTTATCATTACTATCAGACATATAAATATTAGTTAAGGATTTTTACCTATTTCATTTCAACCCCCAACAAATTCCACAGTATTTACTTTCATTCATGTCTTAAAGAGATTAGATGCATAATTGTGTTAACAAATGGAAAGCCTAATATTTCCCACAACCCTTACTCTACATCACATAAATGTCATATTAAAACAAGCTACCAAATAAAGTGGAAAACAAAATTTCTATCTTCTACCACAAACCACATTTAAAACTGTTAAGGATATATTTTCTATATTCTCATTAAATACTACAAATTTAGGTCTATAATACTGATTTATTAATAACAAAAGAGTATTGGACCAATCAATCAATAATTATTTGTTAAATACCTATATATCAGTCACAATACAGGCTCTGAGAATCCAAAGATGAAATTGAAACAACGAGCTCAAGGAGCTTGCCTTCTAATGGAGACATTTACATTCCTAATAATAATTATTATTATTCATAGAACTACAACCAAAATACTCATGACCACACAGTGTCCCTATCACTAGTTCCCTTCCATTTCTTGTCTGCCTAAAAAGTCTTCCTTTTCTTCACTCTCTTGATTGGGGAAAAAAGAAGTGTGGAAGTCTGCCTATGATAACTTTCATTTAATAAATATAATCTTTCGGGGCAGCTAGGTGGCGCAGTGGATAGAGCACCAGCCCTGAAGTCAGAAGGACCTGAGTTCAAATCTGGTCTCGGACACTTAACATTCCCTAGCTGTGTGACCCTGGGCAAGTCACAACCTCAATTGCCTCAGCAAAAAGCAAAAAATACATAAATAAATAAATATAATCTTTCCAAATGCAGGCCTTCCCAATAAAATCTTTAATTTTCCCAAACTATAATTACCACAATAAATATTTTGGCTAGTGGCCAAAGATTTTTAGTAGAATACATCTAGAAATAGGAATGCAAGGCAGGAGAACAATCTCCAGCAATGAATTGTGGTTTTTAGGATCTACTTTTTTTTTTAAGGTCCCATTGCTAAAAGGAAGATGAGTATGGTTGGGGGGGGGGTAAATAAATAAAGCTAAGTGAGTACATGATAGTTTATTTTTCAGATATTTAAAGGATTTTTATATAGAAGGTACAATAGGCATTCATTTGTTTATTCACGCATCCATTTCACAAACTAGCCAATATTGTCCAACCTTATCTCCCACTATTATATGTATATGTTTTATGTTCCAACCAAACTACACAAATCTTCCCTTAATGTAATTTCCTCTCCCATTTGTTACTGCTCCTCCTTTTCTTCCCAGCCAATTCAAGACACCAATTTATGCACTCCTCCTTCTCTCTCCTCCCACACACATTCTAAACAAAAATAATTTGTCTCCTTATATGTTAGGCCTTTTCTTAGCACTCCTCTCATCTCTCCCTCATACTTCATAGTAGTTATTTGTATGATTTTCTTTTTCCCATTAGATTATAAATTTCTCAAGACCAGAGCTATGTTGTACAGTTATCTCACACCTCAAGGATTAGAGGCACAGCACCTCAATGATTTAGAAAACCCATATAAAAATTTTTGGACTCCCCTTTGTGCCAGCGAAGTCTGAACTTACTGTGTGTTTATAATACCTTATTGTAAAATTTGGGTTGATATTACCTAACACTATATATATATATATGCACATATATATATTATAGATTTTTGAATTTCTAAACTTTTTCTGTGTTTCTGCTGGCTTTCCTGTGTCATTGGTAGTTTCTTCAAAACTCCCCAAAAATTCCCTTTAAATTTCTTATGCTGACCTTTGCTATATTGAAACCAAGATGGAAATAGTCACAACGTAGAAAGGATAACTGTAGTTCTCTCTGGTCATTAAACACATTTTTTCCCTACACAATAGGTACTTAAGTGTTTGTTGAATAGAAAAAAAAGTTTCTACTATACACGGGATACTATGATAGGTACTGGAGGAGACAAAAGACATGCGACACAATCCCCTTCCTTAAGGAGCTTCTATTGCCTCCCAAATTAAGAACTAGAATCAACTGATGTAATTTCGTAAGATCACAGGATTTTAGAAATGGAAAAGATCTTCCATTTTACAGATGAGACCAAGGATGCAAGAAAGCTATTTGCCCCAAATCATCCTGGTTAGTAAATAGGAAATCTCAAATTCAAACAGATGTCTGCTCCAGAAAGAAAGAACTTTTTCACAGTAGTTTTTCAACAACATAAAGGAATGCACATAAAGAAACCATCCTTCCTGTCATTGGAGAGCTTTAAGTAGATGATGGGTAGCTGCTTGTAGAAAGGTTTATTTCATTAAGGGAGAAGTTGAATGAGGTGATTTCTAATGTCCTAGCCAAGTCTTGGATTTCTGGCTTTGCATTTTAATTCAGTAAAGGGCAGCCTGCACCAGAACACCATTAGTGAGTGGCATGAAGCAATTGCTTTGCTAAGTATTAGTTGATTTTCAGCTTCATGACGCTTGACTTTATTATTACACAATCACTAACTCATTTTGACAGGGTTCTAATACATCAGATGAGTTTGAAAGCAAAGGAAATCATTACATGGATTAATCCACTAAGCAACACCAAGTATATGGAGAGGAATGTAGTGTTTGAGATACAGAGAAAATGCTGCTTTGGAGTAAATGTTTAATGAGTCTGGTAAGATAGGTTAAGACTAGGCTGTAGAGAGAGGTCTGCAGAGGAGTTTTTATAATTCATCCTAGCAGCAATAGGGAAGTCATATGACCATATTTCTGCTTCAAGAAAATTACTTTAGCAGCAGTGAATGGAATGAACTAAAGCAGTGAGAGAATGAGGTAGGAACAGACTGCTGCAATAACACAAATGTAAGCTTCTGAGAGCCCAATTAAGGTGATAATTGTATGAGTAAAAACAAGGAACTGGATCAGAGAGAAATTGTGAAGATAGAAATGAATGGGAAGGTATGGAAACAGATGGAATACCTGGGGTGTGTGGAAGAATGAAGAATCCCGGAAAATTCCAAGGTTATGAAGCTGGGAGACCAAAAGGACATCAATGCCTTTGACAAAAATAGAGATGTTAGGAGGAGGAGAGGATTTGAGGCAGGGGAGGGGAGGAGAAGATAATGAGTTCAGATTTAGAGACATTAAAATTTCTGAAGGAGATCCAATTGGAAATTTCTGATAGATAATTAGTGATGAGACTGAAGCTCAGAGGAAAGATATTAGCTGGATATATGGGAGTCATCTGCATGAAAATTCTAATTAAATTAATGGGAACTGATCACACAATTTAGAGGGAAAAGAGAACACCCATGTTAGGGACAATGATATGGAGGTTTTGTCAGCAAAGTAAACTGAGAAAGAACAGAATTTATTATAATACATAGGTATGTGTGTGTATATTTAATATCTCAGAGCTACAGAATAGCACAGTGGACAAAAAGCTGGCTCCTAAGCCATGAAGACCTGAAAATGAGTCAGGGCTCTAATACTGTCTGAGTTGACTCCTGGCAAATCATCTCACCCATCAATCTTCTAGGGCACCTCTCATTTCCTCTTTATTTCAGACTCAGAGCATTTCTATCTTCCTTCAAGGTTCACATCAAATGTCTCTTGTCTTTTCTGCTTTTTCAAATGAAGTTTTCTTCCTCTTGAAATTGTTTTTTAACTCTTGCATACGCTTAATATCTGAAAGCCTTCCTGGCAGAGTGAACAAAGAGCTGACTTCTGAGTTAAGACAGCAGGGTCCAAATTCATATTTTGTCTCTGAGACACTGAACAAAATGCATTCAATGTCTCAGCACCCCAAACATTTCTTAAGAATCAAAGCTACAAATGATCTGTACTGACAAAAGAAGATTCCTTAACAGGAATTTTCTTCACAAATGAAATCATAGGTTGGGACCAAAACTAGAATGTAAATATACATTATATATCCCTAGTAAAAAACAGACTTCCTGGGGGAAGAGACTGGTTTGTTTTTATTGTTATATCCTTAGTACTGAGCTCAATGCTTTGAACATCATTTATTTTTTGGGGATGAGGCATTTTCACTAACACAAGGAAGTTCTTGTTTACAGAGTAGGCAGCTAATAAATGTTTGTTAAATTAAATTGACAAGTATGGAGGAGAGATTGCTTAGAGATGGTAGGAGGTGACCAGGTATCTAGAAGTAGCAATACAGAGCAATGAGTCCACTTTTGCCTGATTCTGGACCAGTGTATTAAAAGTTTCTTCAATAAAGCTGTCTCTCTCTCCCCCTAATTTTCAATCTCTTTCTTCTTCACTTGCTCTTTCCCTGCTTTTAAAAAAAATCTTCAAATTTCCCCAACTTTTAAAACTTACATTTGGATTCCAGGCAAAACGGCTGCTTGAATGGCAGGAAAACTGTTCTGCTACCACCCTAGCAAAACTCTTTAAGTTTGCACCAGACCTAATAATGATGAAGAAACCCCACAAAAATCCATAGTAATGGACTTCCTTAACCCCAGAATTAAACAAGAGGCCAGTCAGAAGTCAAAATACAATAGAAAAGAAAGCTGCTAACAAAGCTAGAAGAGAAGACAAGGGATACATGTAGCCTGCACTGTGTCCAAGTGGAGAGCTCAGCCAAAAAAGCCCCAGTGAATAGACCCTGATTTTGTGGTGAGATGTTAGACAGGACCCCAAATGACAACACTCTGTTAAGATCCAAGGGAACCAAATACTGGGAGGTGGAGATTGGAAAAGAAACTCAGGAAATGAAAAATAGGATTAAGCAGACACAACTATACCAACCAAAAGTGCAGCAAAAGGCAGAGCCTAGTCCTGGCAAAATGGCCAAATTCAGACACTTAAGCTGTAGAGATGAGTAAATTTTCTTTTAGAAAATAACTACAATAAAAAATTACTGCAAATCTAAAGTGACTCCATAACAACTACAAGCTACAAACTAAAAGGAAAAACTGAACTTTCAACAAGGAGCAGATGAATACTTAGAAGAAATTAAGAGCTAAAAAATGAAGTAAAAACTTAAAAAAAATTTATAAAGTTTTTTATTTTCAAAACACATGCATAGTTTTCAACATTCACCCTTGCAAAATCTTATGTTCCAAATGCTTTTCTCCTTCCTTTGGTAAAAGTTTTTTACAGAAAGAACTGGTTGAAGAATATACAGTTTTAAAAACAAACTGGTAAACTTTACCCAACTAATGGAAGTTCTGAAAAAACAGAAGATAACAATCAGAAACTAATGACACCATGAAAAAGAGGGAAATGTTAGAACAAAAATGATTATTTAAAAAAGAAGAAAATGCAAGATACTTACTATCAAAAAACAATATCAAAGAGAAATCATTTAAGAATCACTACACTTTCCAAATAACATGATTTTCTTTTCTTTTCTTTTCTTTTTTTTTTTTTTGCTTTTTTGCTGAGGCAATTGGGGTTAAGTGACTTGCCCAGGGTCACACAGCTAGAAAGTGTCTGAGACCAGATTTGAACTCAGGTCCTCCTGACTTCAGGGCTGGTGCTCTAACCACTGTGCCACCTAGCTGCCCCCAAATAACATGATTTTTAAAAGTCCGGTCTCTATATTTCAAGAAATCATAAATAAAAAGTAAGTGGATTTATTAGAATCATAGAGCAAAGTGAAGAATTTACCTCCCTAAAACAAAACAAACTTCTAAAAGGAGTCCCCACAAAAGAAAACATCCCAGGAATGTCTTAAAGAAAATGCAGAGTTTCCACATTAAAAACAACAACAAAAACTCTGGAAGAATCCAAAAAGGAGAAGTTCAAGTACCAAAGGATCATAGTCAGGATCAATCAGTCAACTAGTGTTTATTAAGGATCTACTATGTATGAGGCACTGGGGATATTAAAAAAGGCAAAAGTCAGTTCCTGCTCTATAGGGGAAGATATCTAAATGTGAAAATAAGATACAAATAGGATAAAATGGGAGGTAATTTAGAGAGAAGATACTAAAATTGGGAAGTCTGGGAAAGTCTTATTATAAGAGGGACTTTAGCTGAGACTTGAAGGTAGTCAGAGAAGGTACAAGGTAGAGATGAGGAAGAGAATATTCAAGGTAAGAAGGAAAACCTGTGGAAATTTTCAGACTCAGGAGATTAATTCTTGAGTGTGATGAAGAACAAGGAAGTAATAAGGAGCCATTGTAGTTTATTGAACGAGGGAGGGAAAAAAGGTGCTATGATCAAGTATGCTTTTTAGAAAGACTTGAGTGGAGGATGTATTGGAATGGGGAGAGACTAGAAACAAGGACAACAACTTAAAGGCTATTACTGCCCAAGCATTAAGTGGGTGGTTGCAATGCCAGAGGAAAGAAGGGGACCTATGTAAGAAATATTATCAAGGTAAAAATTACAAGACTTAACATCTGATAATATAGCAGGGGGTGAGAGAGAAGAGTAAAGGATTAAACCTGGATTGAAAATGTGGTTGATTAGGAAAATGGTAGGGAAGTAATAACAATAGGGAAATTGGGAAGAGGGAAGGGTTTGAAGGGAAATATATTTTTTTAAAGTGCTAATCCCTACAATATTGCAATTAGAGTACAATGTTGTCCTGGTTCTGCTTACTTCATTTTGTAGCAGTTCATGTAAGTTTTCTCAAGTTTTTTCTGAAAACATCCTGTTCTTCATTTCTTAGACTGCAATAATATTCCTTTTATAATCACATACCACAATTTGTTAAGCAATTCTGCAATTGATAGGCATCCCCTCAATTTTCAATTCTCTGTCACAACAAAAAGGCCTGCTATAAGTATTTTTGTACATACAGGCCCTTTTCCTTCTTTAAAAAATATTTTTGGAATATAGACTTAGTAATGGTATTGCTAAATCAAAGGGCATGCATAATTTTATAGCCCTTTATGCACAGCTCAAAATTGCTCTCCAGAATAGTTGAATCAGTTTACAACTCCACTAAGAATGCAGCAGTGTCCTAACTTTCCACTCACTATCCTCTCTAAAATTTGTTATTTTCATTTTCTGTCATATTAGTAAAACTAATAGGTATGGGCTAGCACCTCATAGTTTCTTAAACTTGCATTTCTCTAAGCAATAGAGATTTAAAGCATCTTTATATGAGGACAGATAACTTAATTCTTTGGCTGAAAACTGCCTTTTCATATGTTTGAGAGAAAATATGAGTTCAATTTAAGACAAGATAATTTTAAAATGTTTACTAGATCCAGTTCCACATGTCAAATAAGCATTTGGAGATCTGAACCAGAGGTTGGGAAAGAGAGTAGAGCTAGACAAGTAGATTTAAGAATCATCTACAGAGAGATGATAATTGAAATTATGGGAGCTAAAAACTATATGAAAAGAAGAGGATACAGAATAAAGCCTTTGAGAATCCCCAACGTTAGTGGGCAGTAGATGAAGTTCCAGCAAAGAGGAGGAGCGCTCAAACAGATAAGAGAACCAGGACAGAGTGGTCTCATGAAAAAATAGAGAGAAGAAGAATACCAAGAAGAAAATAGTGTCAAAGGCTGTAAAGAGGAAAAAAAAAGAATGCAAGATGAGAAAAAAGTCATTATATTACAGCAATTTAAAAATTATGAGTAACTTTGGAGAGAGTAATTTTATTTGAATGATGAAGTCAAGAGGTCAGACTGTGATAAAAGTCAGAGGACAAGTGGAGAATCCTATTATGTAGAGAGCCGTTTCAAGGAGAATAACCACAAAAGAGAAGAAGGGGGAAGGAAGGATGAGAGTTAGATCAACAATAAGGATGGGGAAGACATAAACATGTTTGTAGGCAGTATAGAAACAGCCAGTAAAGCAGAGAGCAATAAAAGAGCAGTGCGAATGGGAATGATGATGAGCAATGTAATAGAGAAAATGAAATGGAATGAAATCACTTTGTGCCAGGAAGAAGAAAAGCCACCTCCTCATATAAGACGGGAGTAAAGGAGGGAATAGCTACAAAAGATATTTGAATGGTATGAAATGAGGAACAGGCGAGAAGAGGGCAAATAGCCTCAACTTTTTCCAGTGAAATATGAAGCAAGTTTCTCAGATGAGAAAGTAAGAGGAAGGGGCAGCTGTAGAAGTTTTGAGAAGCAAAGAGTTTTGAAAATGCAACTGGCTGGAGTGAGTGTCCCTTTTAGGAAAGACTGAAAACATTACCTTTTAAAAATGAGTGCCCAGTTGCAATTATATAATATAAAATTATAGTAGACCTAGTCAGCATGATTTTTTTTAAAATTTTTGTCCAGTTTATTCAGAAGCACATGCATAGGAGCAAAAGCAACAGATGGTGGAAGTAATCCAGGATGAGTTTTGGGAGGGCAAGATCTTCAACAGGATAAAGAAATACAGTACTTGAGAAGAGAATACTGTAGAATTGAACTAGTTCAGCAAGGAGTCAAGAAAGGGAAAGGAAAGGATGAATGTGGCCAGAGCAAGAGTGATAGCCTGGGAAACAGCTGAGGGGTTATAGTGAGAATGAGAACAGAGTTTGGAGTTGCAAAGCAGAAGGAGAGGTGGAAAGACACACTAATAAATGACCACAGCAAGCCAGCATTTGATAAACTCAAAGAGCCATGTTTTAGGGGCAAGAACTCAACATCTGACAAAAATTGCTGGGAAAACTGGAAAGCAGTCTGGCCAAAACTAGACAATTAGCATATGCCAATGTCTTAGAACTTCACAATTTTATACCCAAGATAGGATCAAAATGGATAAGTGATTGATACATAAAAAGAAATACCACAAGTAAGTTAGGGGAGCATAAATAAATGTATTTGTCACAAACAAATGAGACAGAGAGGATCACAGAATATAAAATGGATGATTTTGGTTATAGGAAGTTAAAAAGTTTTTGCACAAATAAAACAAATGCAATCAAAATTAGAAGGAAAGTACAAGACTGGGGGAAAATATTTACAACAGTTTTCTCTGATAAAGGCCTCTTTTCTCATATATATATATATGTGAAATTTAGCCAAATTTATAAAAATACAAGTCATTCCTCAATTTTAAAATGGTCAAAGATATGAACAAGTTTTCAGAAAAAGAAGTCAAAGCTATGAAAAAAAGTCACATAGCAATGCTCTAAAAATCACTTTTAATTAGAGAAAAAAACAAATTATAACAATCATAAATACTATTCCATACCTCTCAGATGAGCTAATAACAGAAAAAGAAAATTACAAATACGATTGGGGACAGGGAAAAATTGGAACACTAATGCACTATTGGTAGAGTTGTGAATTAGTCTAATCATTCATTCTGTAGAACAATTTGGAACTACACCCAGAAGGCTAAAAAATTATGTATACCCATGTCCTTTGACCCAGAGATAATACTAGCTCTACATCCAAAGAAATCAAAGAAAAGGGAAACTGTGCAAAAATATTTATAGCACACATGCACACACCAAAATATTTATAGCAACTTTTTGTGATGGCAAAGAATTTGAAATCGAGTAGAAACTCATCAATTGCGAAATGAAGTTGTGGTATACAGTTGTGATGGAATACTATTGTGCTATTAAGAAACGATGAGTAGGATGGTTTCAGAAAAATCTGGAAAGATTTACATGAATTGATCCAAAGTGAAGTTACCAGAACCAGGAGAACATTGTATATAGTAACAGCAAAATTATAAGGATCATCAACTATGAAAAACTAAGCTATTCTTATCAAGACTGATTGAAGGCAATTCCAATTTCTATGATGAAAAATACTATCCATCTCGAGAGAACTGATGAACTCTGAGTGCAAATTGAAGTATGCTTTTTTTCACTTTCTTGATTGTTCTTGGTGTTGGGGTGTATGTGTGTGTGTGTTGCAACATGGCTAATATATAAATATGTTTTGCATGACTATTTTGACATATAGCTTTGCTTTTTCAAGAAGTGATGGAGGCAGGAGGGAGACAACTTTAAAAAATGAACGTTAAAAATTTAAAATATCACTGGAAATGTTTAATACAACAAACAAAAATGTATTTTTTAAAAGGTGAGAGAATGTCCAGGGTTCTGTAGACAACAGATTCTTTATTGGGTAATGAATATAGATTGAATGATCCTCAAAAGCAAGGTTTCTTAGTGACAGTGATCAAGGAAGAACCTGGAAGTGACAATAGGAAACAAGGAATGATCTAATAACTCCCCTACCTCCACCAATGTGTAAAGGAATGTAAGTGAAAATACAACCAGTCCTGGAAAGGGTGGCCAGGGAAGTTGTATAATTAAGAGGAAAATAAGTCTCAGTAAATACTAGAAGACAGCACAAGAAAGGAAGTGGTCTAGAATAAAATCCAGGTTGTTATTTATGGAGCAAGCATTCCAGAGAGCAGAGCGAAAGGCCTGGGTAACTTTATAGTGGGAGTTTAATTAAAATGGGATATGGGGGTTAGTTGGAGGGGATGGCAATAAGGGGATGGCAGTGGGAAATGGAGAATGAGATTTTGAACAATGTCAACCAGGAGTTCAGTACCAAAGAATGGTATGGATATGATAGAGTGCAAACATGTTTATCACTAATGAATGAGTTCGAGTAGGTTATTACTGTCCAGACAGCTCCGTGGGGCTAAAAATTCAACGGATATTGGGAATAGAGGATGTCCAGGTGGTGGCAAGGCAGGCCTGCAAAGCTGTAGGTGGCTAGAAAGGTTATCTATCAAGAATGTGATGACAGAATTCTGGTAAGGCACTTATGGAGTTGTACTGACTACATTACACTATCACATAAAACTTAGAATATTATATTAAAAATGAGAGGAGATCCTGGAATACAACATTCCAAAAAGCAAAATATATATACTTAAAATCAAGAATAACTTATTCTGAAACAAATCCTATGGGAAAATCCCACAGAGAATAAAAATAGACCTTTATTGCAAGAGAATTTTTAAGAGTTTTTGACAAAAACATCAGAATTCAGTAGGAATTTTGAAATACAAACAAAAAAATCCAGAAAAAAAACTAGAAAAAATAAATTTGGAGCAACTGGGAGAATCTATATAACACACATTCTAATGGGGTAAAGGAAACAAATATTCCTTCAAACCTTAACGTCTTTCAAAGCATACTTAAGGAGTTATAGAAGAATAGAAATTCTGCAGGTAGACTACTTCTGTTATGATGAAAGGTAACATCTATTTATAGAGTGCCTTAAAGTTAATTACAATCCTGAATAAAAAAATGAACATTTAACAAACTTAAAGACTTCAGACTTTTGTGACAAAAATCCCATAATTTAAGGAGAATTCAACATATAACACCCAGGATAAATATAAGGTAAACATTAAAAATCAAGAATAAGAGACTGAACAAAATCAAATTGATACTTCATATATGTAAAAGTATTAGCAATATTCTCATGACATCATTATTTTGGTAGTTTGAGGAAAAGGTAGAGGCTGAGATGAGTATAATGATAATGGAGTGATTTAAAAAAATAAACTGTAGGGAAAGATAAAAAGGAGTAATTATACAAATGAGGCACAAAAGAAAAAGTTGATACAGAAGAAGCTAGCAGGGGGAGCACAGATAGTACTGAAACCTTATCCTCATCAGAAATGGGTTAAAGAAGTAACAATGTATATATATGGAAAGTCTTCTAAATTCAGAAAGAAATAAAATGGTAAGGGGATAGAGAGGGTGGAGCAGAAGATAAGGGAGGGATTCTTAGAGGAATGCATAGATAAAAGAATAGGAGGGCAAAATAGTGGCTAGAAGAAAAGCAGAGGAGTGTTTAAATACAGTGAGGAGAGTAAGGAAAAATAGGAAGGAGGAAAAAAATAAGCAATTGTAGCTTATAATGTGAATGGAATGAATTTATCCATAAAATGGAAACTGATAGCACATTAAAAATTTGAACTCAAAAATATGTTGCTTTCAGGAAACATGAAAAAAAATTAGACATACACATAAAGATAAAATAAAGGGCAGGAGTAGAATTTCCTATGTAACCATGTCCTCAAACAAAAGTTAAAAGTTAACAGAAGATTTAATCAAAAATAAAAAATAAAGAAATTACACACTATGTGTAAGCAATATTATTCAATGTTATTTTAGACCAATAAAATACCTAGGCAGTACAAAATACCTGAGCATATAACTGCCAAAACAGACACAGGAATTATATGAACAAGAACATAAAACACTTTTTATACAAATATGCTCAGTTGTAAATACTTTTAAGTAATATTTATTTTTCAAGGGTAGGTAAAGCCAATGTAATTTTTAATGACAATTTTACCTAACTCATCGATTTATTCAATATACCCCAATTAAATTACTAAAACAATTTTTTACTGAGTTAGAAAAAATTAAAAAGTTCATTTGGAAAAACAAAAAGTCAGGAACCTCAAAGAAGCCAGGGAGAAAAGATGTAAAGGAAGTAAATTCAGTAGTATCAGACCTTAAACTATATCATAAAGTAAGAGCATTGCTGAAGTATAAAAAAGAATAATTTTGATTACTTTAAATTAAAAGAAAGAAAAAATATTTTCAAGATGAATGAAATGAGAAACTGAGGACTTCTCAGAATAATAACCTTGAGTAGTTCGGGCTCTATTTAATTATTGAGCCCTTGCTCAACTGCTTCTCATAAGAGGTAAACCTGACTAATTGCTTAATGGCCTGGAAGACGTTTCCAATTTAGCTATTCCTAGGAATGCCTGAAAACAGACCAGATCACCTTGATGAATAGTTTAGTAGTTTAGGAATATTTAACCCTCTTGCTTAATTTACCACTTTTCTTAATAATATACCCAGCAAAGATAATCGAAACATTTATTGCTTAACTAAGGCCTTGGTGCCATAAAGGTCCATCTACATACCAAAGACAAATATTGAGTTGGCCAATGACTTTAAAGATTAACTGGGGGATTGGGTGGGTTAAAGAAAGAGGTGTTTTTGTAATTTCGACTACATAATCATGTTACCTACTTCTGTAAAATTGGCCTCCCTGTCTCAGTTCCTCTGGAGCAGGGATCACCCCGCTTCTCTAGAGAATCAAAATAAAGAAACTTTCTGTTTGTACCTAGAGAAGTCTCTGAGCAGTCAATTTTTAGTTAGGGTATTTTTGTCCCACACAAAGAGAAAACTTACTTGGATGAAGTTTCCTACTGAGTTTTCTGTGTAACATTTGTAATAGACACAGAAAATTTATTTTAAGTTGATGGTTGAGAATATTGGGATTACTCAATAATTCAGATAACCTAATGTTATTCTTGATAAACTTGGAAGCTGTTGTTTTGAGCACCAGTGGCAAATTGATTTGGTAGTTACAATCTGTGAAGTTCACATAGCTGTCTTGGATATTTTTAATTCTGAAAACAAACAAAATAAAAAACCAGCTGTTGACACAAAACCTTGGAAATAAAAAATTACATAAATCTTAAGTTTGTTTTAAAGCTGAAATGTATAAATAATAACTCACTGTTGTTTTGTCAATAACGTGTAGACATCTTGTATCAGTATTTCCGGTACTCCAGGTATACTATGAAGTGTCCCATGAATTAATTCTTTGGGGATTTTCAAATGTTTTTTTGAAAAAAACTGTAATAATAATTTTAAAAAATCTGTTAGTTGAATCAGTTTTGATAGTAAAGAGTTCTACATTACATTCTCATTTTTTCCACTGATTTACTTATTTCCTACATTTATATCTTTCAATTAATCTACTTCCTTACATCTAAAAAGCAAACATAATTCAATGGAGTAAAATATATGTATTATTATAATAATAATAGCTAACAGTGCTTATTATGTATCAGACAATGGGTCAAGCACTTTACAATTATTATCTCATTTGGTCTTCAAAACAATTCTGGGAGGTGGGTGCTATCATAATCTTCATTTTACAGATGAGGAAAATTGACCAGGGTCAGAGCCTGAAGCTGAATTTGACCTTAGGTCTGCCTGATTCCATACCCAGGATTTTTATGTCCTATACCACCTAGCAGTCATTATATGTCATCGTCATACATGATTAGGGTAGAATAATTATCTAAGTTAGTAAACTGTTTCAATTACATACATAAATATAATAGTAACTCTAGATCAGAGGTTCTTAACTAGGGTCTATGACCTAAAAAAATATTTTTTGGTGATTGCTTTTCAATGTATGCATTTTATTTTACACATTTAATTTTTTTTTTCTGATTAGAGTCCATAGCCTTCATCAGACTGCCAAAGATATCAATAATATAAAAAAATAGTTAAGAACTCTGGTTCTAGAATCTCTGGTCTATAGCATATTTATATTGAGGTTTGTCTAAAAATCTATTATTGCTTGTTAGCATTAATTTCCTTACTAAAACTCCCTTACTGATAACTGATAATATAAGCATTCCCATATATTCTTACTACAAATGTAGCTTGCAGGCCAGCAGGATTTAGAAAGAAGTTTTCAGATTTTTTTTTTTTAACTCCAAATTCAACTGCTTTTCTCTACTCAAGGGAAGATGGAATCGGAGAGCATATTCAGGTCTGCTGGGTATAATTTGTAGCACTAGTCTGAGAAGCAATGCTGTCCAGCTTTTACTGAGTTTCATCTTCCTGGTTTGTTTTTGTTTGAAGTGTTGTGAATAGTGTATTATCCAAATTCAAATTTAAATAAAAATAAATCAGGAAGCCAAATATAATTTTTTATTTATGAATGTCATTATTCCTATTATTTATTTTCCCATTAGCTCAGGTAACTGAGTTGATTTCCATCCAAGGTCAAAATCAAAATACAAAGTCCCCATAATCCCATCTTTAATAAGCTGAAAACATTTTAAAATCACAAAGAACTGCTGTAGAAAGGCAAGTCCTTAGCTTACTCTTTTAGAGTACGGTCTTGATGAGATCCAGTGCTTATTATCCATTTTCGAATTCAGTTGGATTCTAGTCAAGGTTTCAGCCTCATAATATTATTATGTAGATTCTTTCTATTGATTCCAAAAGGGAAAATACATGGATGGACTTCGGCAACTCATCATCATAGGCATGGGGGAAAAAATTAAAACATATGCTCTCCTGGCAGTTTGTTAAAAGTATCATTTTCCAATATGGAGGTCAGCCATTCGGGAAAATCAATGTCAAATAGGGAATGCACAATTTAAGACATTAAAAAAAAAAATCCAGAAATGGGGATATGTGCTATTTTCTTAAAATCATATATGGCTAATACTTACCTTTTCCAGCTGTGCCCAATTAGCCAATTTGGATTTTAGGGAATTTCCATTCTCAAAAGTAATCAGTTTAAGATCCCTTGGATAATAGATACTGAATATTTCTGCAAGCAGGAAGCCATTTGAAAAGTCCCTGACCAGTAACAAGGAGATTAAACAGAATGTTGCATTTTAGTCTTCAGATTATATTATATTAACAATTTAGATTATAAACTCTAAAAATGATGGGACCATGTCTCATATAAATTTTTCATATTCCTTAGGGCCTCGCACAGATCTTAACAAATGCCAGTTGATTTAAATTGAATTGAATTGCATAACTCATATATTTAGCATGGACAAGAAATAATTGAAGACATAAAACCTGAAGTGAAAAATTCTTCAAAATGCTTTGCTTTTGAGATAATTTGGTACATTAAGAATGAAAAAATGAGATAGGAGTTCTAAATGCAAAAGGTTGATTCAAAGATTCAAATTCTTATTTTAATGGTAGCTTTGTGACCTTGAGGAAATCATGCAACCATTCTCAGCCTCACTTTCCTTATATCTAAAAAAGGGGAGCTAGATGAGATGATCTAGAAGTTTTTCTTAGGGATCTATGAATCTATTAATAAGTTTTTTTGGAACTAAATCCTTTCAATTTAGGATTCAGAACAGACTATATAATTATAGGATATCCTCTACAATATTTTGATGTGTTATTTCTAAATGTATGTTGGTTAATATTTGTCACTTGTGCCTTATCAAACAGAGCTAAAGCCAGCCCTAAAAATCAATATTGATCACAAAGAACCTTGGGTTTTGTTGCTGGACAAAACTAGGTTTTAAAAAAGCAACAGGTCAAAAGTGGAATGTGTTGTGTTCCCAATTCTCACTTCTTCTGTATGTTTTGTTCACTAGCAGAAAAGAGGAATGGAAATGGGTGAACCTGTAATGGTTGGAGAAAATGAGGCAGTATAGACATCAGAGATTTTTAATAGTTTATTGATAATAGTGGAGAGTTTGGACTGGCAGCCATATTAGCCAGGGTCTGAATGGGACTCTTGTCTCAAAGCATCCAGCAATTGAGTTTGGGGCTTCAAGGACTCTTTATAGAGTTCCAGCACTCAGGGAAACAAAGGCAGAAGGAGGGGTAGAGCACTGGGGGATAGAAGTTACAGGAAAGGTCCATAAATTCAGTTCTGACTGTTGGGGGTATGGAGGAAGGATCATAAATTCTGATAAGGAGCTAGGAGCCACTGAGTCTGAGACCAGAAAGATTCCCAAACATTAAGCCATCTGGAGTTTTATGACTCTTTGAAATGCTAAGTGGCCAGAGCTCCTAGCCCTAATGATCTCAGTCCTAACTGCCAGGAAGAGGGGGTTTGCTACCAGGGAGACTGAGGCAGAACAATTCAGGGAAACTGAGACAGAGGAACTGTGGCACAACAAACCTAAATCTACTAAGTCTCTTTTAAGAAGGGATTTCAGTGGGTTAAGAAAGTGTGGGAAGAGGGTTTGGGGTGAAGCTAGCAACAAGAGGAAACCTAAAGAAACTTCAGTTATAATAAATACATAATTGTAAATATTTATGTAGTTGCTCAAAGGTTTTCAAAGCATTTTGTATATAGTATTATTTCAGTGGATGCTTACCATTTTCAGGCAGACTATTACCGTTACCCAATTTACAGACGACAAATCTAGCAAGGAGGGAGACATAACTAGTATCTTGAGGCAAAATTAGAATTCAGATCTTACCCGAAAGACAGCTATACTCTGTGCTTCTCACAGAAAGGCCCAGAAAATATAGGAGCTAAAATCAATGAAATCGCAAAACAGATAACAAGGTCAAATCCTAGTTCTGCCACGCCCTTAACCTGTTGGTTCCTTGGGCTGGTCACTTTACAACTGTGGCCTCAGTTTCCCCAGAATGTAAGCAAACTCCTTGAAAGAAGCTTTCATTTTAGCCTAGACCATGATCAAAACTTAGTAAATGCTTATTTGATGCTCTCCATAGCTTTCCTTTATAGAAACCACAGCTAAGGATTCAGGGAGGGTACCACGTGGGGCTCTGAGCTCACTGGGACTACCAAGATCCAGACAAATGTAGGGGCGGGGTGACTAGAAGGAAAAAGGAGGTGGGGAGAGCGCATGCGCGCAGGGTGCGGCATAGAGGGGGTTGCCGAGAGGTGGGGGTGGAGGGTGGAGGGAGAACACAAGTGCTTAGAATCAAGGCGCGAAGAAGGGGTGGGATAGATAGGACCCCCGGGTGCAACCTAAAATGGCCCAGGCTGATCGGAGCGGGACAGCGCAGGCGCAGGTCACATGGGATGGGGGTGGAAGGGATGAGCGAGGCTGGATGGGGGAAATGGGGGAGGGGAAAAAAAGGTGGGGATGACTGGGGCGGTGGGGAAGTGTGAAGCGGCTAACGAAGGTATTGGATGTTGGGGCAGGAGCCGGTTGGTGCAGCGCAGTCCTGGAGGCGGAGCGGCTTCAGAGGGGTGCCAGAAACTAACGGGGGCGGTGCCGAATGGGTCCACACACCTGTTAATGTTCTTTGGGTAATAAGTGAGCTCCATGCTGAGAAGCCAGCGCAGCACGGCCCGGGGCAGGTGGGACTTCTTCGGGGGACACCAGTATGGCAAAATGGGCTTTCGCCGCTTTGTGGAGGCAGATATAGAGACAGCTGGCGGCCGTGTCCGTGGCACCCTGCCCGCTAGCTGGCCTGCGGCGGCCATGGTCTGTAGTCCCCCGCCCTTGGTAACGGCTTCTCCAGCTACTGTGCGAGAGGCCGGGGTTTCAGCACCTACGCTCGCCCCCTATCGGCGCAGGCGCCTTCCCTCTCTCGAGCGCAGGTCTACTAGGAGGGGGTGTGGTTCTTAGAAATACCGTGGGCCATTCTAGAGACTTGGGCAATCCCAGCCACCTGGAAAGCAGGGGAGTGAGGGTGGCACTGGTTGGAGAAAATGGCATCTTTTGTCAATACATCATGTTAGAGCCGCCACTGAGCCTCTTGAACTCATAAAATAAATGATTGGGACTGGGGGGCTTCCAAAGGCCCTACCAAATCCATCTCTAGAACCCTATAATCTTCCCTTAGCCTTTTCCTGGGAATTGTCCAGTGGTAATGGGAATCGCCAGTTCTCCTGGCTCCCTGCCTGTTTGGGTATTTGTCTCACTCAAAGAACTCTAGGTTTTCATGAAGCTTTGGGGATCAATAATCCATCCAAGCCTTTGGCATACCTTCTCCAGTAGCCTTGGATGAGTTTTCAGAAGAACTAGCATCTTTGGGGTGAATGCTGACAGAGGCCTTTTCAGGGTTGCTTATCCATCTTTGGTGGCCACCTGATTTACCTAACTCTCACCTGTTGTTCCAAGAAGCTATACTGTGCTCATTGTCCACACCTTAGTAAACTATCTTGGCAAGACCGGGCTAAAGTTTAAGGGTAACTGACAAGCCTCAAATCTCTTCGTGAATTGGAGGGGGAGGGAACAAATGCCCCAAGCCTATGAAAACTTAACCTGGTGGGTGAAGAAGGCACTTTGGAGGGCCTAAAGTTTAGGCTTCAGAAGATACTAAGCTCATCCACTAGCTATGGTCAGTAATACTGACTTGTGTCTTGTCACTGGACTTTGATTCAGGAAGAGAGTGTGAGGCTCTTGACCTTGGGCAACTTTGCCTCACTTAAGTCTGATTCATTTACAAATTAAGATAATGCTCATGGACACTAATACATTGTTTGTGGAGTTGTGAACTGATCCAACCATTCTGGAGAGCAATTTGGAACTATGCCCAAAGGGTTATCAAAAAGTGCATACCCTTTGATCCAGAAGTGTTTCTACTGGGCTTATATCCCAAAGAGATCTTAAAGGAGGGAAAGGGTCCCATATGTGCAAAAATGTTTGTGGCAGCCCTTTTTGTAGTGGCAAGAAACTGGAAATGGAAAGGATGCCCATCAATTGGAGAATGGCTGAATAAATTATGGTATATGAATGTTATGGAATATTATAGTTCTGTAAGAAACGACCAGCAGGACGATTTCAAAGAGGCCTGGAAAGACATATATAAACTGATGCTGTGCAAAATGAGCAGAACCAGGAGATCACTATACATGGCAACAAAAAGATTATATAATGATCAATTCTGATGGACTTGGCTCTTTTCAACAATGAGATGATTCAAGCCACTTCAATAATCTTGTGATGAAGAGAGCCATCTATAACCAGAGAGAGGACTGTGGGAACTGAGTGGGGATCACAACATAATATTTTCACTCTTTTTTGTTGTTTGCTTGCATTTTATTTTCTTTCTTATTTTTATTTTTGATCGGATTCTTGTACAGCAAGATAATTGTGTAAATATATATGCATATATTGGATTTAACATTTTTACTATGTTTAACATTTTTGGATTTCTTACCATCTAGGGGAGAGGTGGGGGGAAAGGAGGGAAAAATTGGAACACAAGGTTTTGCAAGGATCATTGTTGAAAAATTATCCATGCATATGTTTTGAAAATAAAAAGCTTTAAAAAAAATGATTCTGCCCATGTTGTCATTTGACCTCCTCAATGAAGGACAAACAGCAACTCTGGTATTTCCTTCTGCCTGATTGCCTGCAGTAACTGGGGAGCCAGTCATTACTGATGCAAAACATCTTCGTGTGTGATGTTCCAACGTAAATCTATATATAAATACTTTTTGTCTTGGATTCTGATGAGTGAAACTTTAAAGTTTGCTCATTTTCCCCAGCCATACTTAATAATTGATGTTTCTGTGACCTAAAGTCTGCAAAACATTTCTGACATAACAATTCTTTTTTTTTCTTCAAAGCACAACTCAAATGCTGTCTTTTACAGGAGACCTTTCCTCAATTCTCCCAATCCCCACTCCTTTTTGAAATTAATTTGTATAGATTTGGTACTTAGAAAGGCATCCCTGTGTAGGGAATCAATAAGCCTGAGGGCAATAAGACCTGGTTTCTAGGCCTGCCTCTGACATACTGACAGTAGGCTCCCTTACAAGTCATTTAATCTCTACCTATTCTTAAGTAATTCTCTAAATCTCTTTATGTTGCAGAAACAGCACTACCCTACATTGGTAGACGGAGTTTGCTCATACATTATGCCAATGAAATCACCTGTCCAAGTCAAGTCAGTCAGCATTTATTAACAGCCTGCTATGTGCCAGATACATTATTAAGCACTGGGGATACCAGTAAAACCAAAAAAACATTCTTTACACTCAAAGAGCTCACAGTGTGGTGTGTCAATACAGCATGCCAACCGAATATATACACGATCATAAGTTCAAGGGACTAGTCAAGAAATGTTACATGAATAAGGGATTTTAACTGGGACCTCCCAAAAAAAGACATTGAACCCAAGAGGTAGAGGTGAGAAGGGAGAAAAATCCATGATTGGGGTACAAGTAGTAAATGCCAACATTTGGAATGCCTTGGCAAAGGATCCCTAATTAAATGGGGTAAGGGAGAAGGAATAAGCTGTTAAAAAACAAACATTAGAGGCCAGGTCTATGAAAGTCATTAAAAGCAAAATAGAAGATTCTATATTTGGTCCTGAATGTTGTGGGGAGGAAATGTTGGAGAGTCAAAGGGGAGAAGTGATGACATGGTCAGATCTGTACTTTAGGAAAATCAGTTTGACATCTAAATAGAAAACGTAGCTGGGGAGAGACCTGAGGCAAAAAGACCAACCAAAAAGCTATTGTAATAGTCCAAGCTTGAACTGATGAAAGCTTAAACCAGTGTGGTGACTGGGAATGGGAAAGAAAGGGGCATGTGCTAGAGATGTTACAAAGGTAGAAAGACCTGACAACTAATAGGATGTGGAGAGATGACATGTGGAAGGTAAACCTGGGTGACTAGAAATAGAGCAATATTCTCAGTAGTAACAGGGAAGTTGGGAGGTTAAGAGGATTATTTCAGGGGAGGAATAATGAGTTCAGTTTTAGAAATATTATATTTAAGATAGACATATCTCTAATATATCTTGGGATAAAGCCTTGGATTCACTCTCTGATTTGGCTCACACCAGCCTGACCTCATGTTGGCGGATCTCTCAGGATATAGCTATTTTGTGGAAAACATGTTCCCTTTACTCACCATTATAATTCTCAAGCTCCAACCAATATTCTTCAATTTATGTAAATACTCTCACTCAAAATGATAACATTAGACCTTAAATATAGCATCATAAAGAAGGGAAAAGGACCCACATGTGCAAAAAAGATTGTAGCAGCTCTTTTTGTGGGAACAAAGAATTGGAAAACAAGTAGATGCTCATCAATTGGGGAATGGCTGAATAGGGATATATAAAGATAATGGAATATTATTGTTCTATAAAAATTAATAAGCTGATTTTAGAAAGACCTGGAAAAAATTTACATGAACTGATGCTGAGTGAAACAAGCAGAACCAGGAATACATTGTATACAGTAACAACAAGAATGTGCTAAGATCAACTATGAAACACTTGGGTCATCTCAGTGGTTCAGTGATTCAAAGCAATCCCAATAGACTTTGGACAGAAAATTCCATCTGCATCCAGAAAAAAACTATGGAGATTGAATGTAAATCAACACATACTATGTTCATTTTTTTCTGGTGGGTTTTTTTTCTCTTACGGTTTTTCCCTTTTGCTCTGCTTTTTCTCTCCCAACATGATTCATAAAGCAATGTGTATTAAAATAAATAAATTTTAAAAATATAAAAAAGAACAAAAAAGTGAACTTATAAACTTAACTACCCAAATTAACTTATAATGCTTCACTGGACCAACTACCCTTTCCCCCATTCCCCTATGTTGGTACTTCAACGGTATTCATGTATATGGAAGTCTATTCATATCTTCCCATCCTATATTATTATTGTCTGGGTCTTCATAAATTCTCTAAAGGAAATCAGGCTCAATTATTTAAACATAAATTACTTTTAAAAACGAGTAGTCTGGACTTCCAGGGGTGGAGCCAAGATGGCAAAGATCAGACACAATCCTCTGTAACCTCCTCTAACCTCCCCTCAAACCAACAGCAGATGAAGCCTCTAGACTGGTTTTGAAGTCAAAGAATACACAATATCTGGAGGATAACACATTTCTAGAAGAAGATACCCTGGACGAACTTCAAAACAGGTCTGTTTTAATTGGGCAGGGGGGTAATCTGCAGAACTCAGACTGAAGCACAGGGAGATTGGAGCAGGAGTCGAAGAATTGTGGCTTCCACACACCTGGGAGTCTTCTGTGGGCCTCTTGGGCCAATCTGTCCTGATTGTAAGCAGGTGGTTTGGAAAATCTGCCTTTTGTGGGGGGTAGATAGTGAACCACTGAGCCCCAGAAAAGCACCAGACCTAGCTGCCGTTACATAGCACCCTAAGGCAATCAATCAGCAGAACTACCAAGCACTAGAAATCAATTAATCAGTAGAACTGCCTAACATGTGAAATAACTCAATCAGCAGAAATGGCCCAGGGCAAATTAAAGCAGCTGTCCCTCCTTTGCCTTGAACAGACCTCACACCTTTAAAAAAATGAATAAAAAAACCAAAAAGAACTCTCACCATAGACAGCTTTTATGGAGAGAGGGAAGAACAGACCTCAAATCCTGAGGTTGCTAAAAGTAAAGCAACTCCAAAAAAAGCCCCAAAGAGAGACGTAAGCTGGATCCCATATCACAAGGCTTTCTTTGAAGATTGCATAAAGGATTTTAAAAGAGTTAGAAGAAATATGGGGAAACAATGAGATCATTGCAAAAAAAATGGAAAAAGAATGCAATGAACAAAAAAAATGTAATTGGTCAATTGGAAAAGGAGTTAAAAGCAGTAACTGAGGAAAATAAGACATTAAAAATTAGAATCGAACAAATGGAAGTGAATGACTCAACAAGACTTCAAGAATCAAACAAAAACAAAAAAAATTAAAAGATAGAAGAAAATATGAAATATCTCCTAGGAAAAACAACTAAATTGGAAAATAGATCTAGGAGAGACAATCTAAGGATTATAGGGCTTCCTGAAAGCCATGATAAAAAAAGAGCCTAGACATTATCTTTTCAGGAAATCATGAAAGAAAACTGCTCTGATATTTTAGAATCAGAAGACAAAATAACTATTGAAACAATCTACCAATCACCTCTTGAAAGAAACACCAAAATTAAATCCCCAAGGAATATCGTAGCTAAATTTCAGAATTGTCATATCAAGGAAAAGATATTGTGAACAGTCAGAAAGAAACAATTTAAATACCGAGGAGCCACAATTAGGATCACCCAGGACCTAGCAGCTTCCACCTTAAAGGATTGAAGGGCCTGGAATCTGACGTTCAGAAAAGCAAAGGAACTGGGATTACAGCCAAGAAGAAGCTATCCAGCTAAAATGAGCATTATCTTTCAGGAAAGAAGATGGACATTCAATGATATAGGTAAATTTCACCTATTTCTAATGAAAAGACCAGAACTGAACAAAAAATTTGATCTCCAAACAAAACTCAAGAGAAATATAAAAAGGTAAAAACAAAACAAAACAAAAACTCCTGAGAACTATATTTGTGTTATGGATATACTTAGAGAATGAGGATTGATTTTATTATGATATTATGATTATTATGATATTGTGATTATGATATTATGATAATATGAAAATGAAATTAGAGTTAGAAAAGGGGTAACACTGGAAGTAGAGGAAAAAGGAGGTAAAATAAGGGAAATTACATCATATATAGAGACAAAGAAAATCTATTATAATTGAGGGAAAGAAGGGAGGGGGATGAGCATTGTGTTAATCTTAATCTCATCAGATTTGGCTCTGAGAGAATAATAGACATATTTGGTATCACAAAGAAACTTGTCCTACCTTATAAGGAAATAGGAAGGAAAAGGGGGAAAGAAAGGGAAAGACTAATAAAAGGGAAAACAGAAGAATTAGGGGAAAGGTGTAAAAAAAAGGGGGTGTGGCTCAAAGGGGAAGGACTGTTTGAGGGAAGTGATTATAAAAAGCAAAATACTAGGGAGGAGGGAAAGAGGATAGGAAAGAGAAAAGCATAACCTAGGGTAAATAAGATGACAGGAAATACAGAATTAGTTATTTTAACGGTGAATGTGATGGAATGAACTCTCTCATAAAGGGGAAACATATAGCAGACTGGATTAAAAGCCAGAATCCAACAATATGTTGTTTACAAGAAACACATTTAAAGCATAATAATACATACAGAGTAAATGTAAAGGGCTGGAGCAGAATCTATTATGCTTCAGGTGAACAAAAAAAAAAAAGCAAGGGTAGCAATCCTGATCTGAGATGAAGCAAAAGCAAAGATTTAATTAAAAGAGACAAAGAAGGAAACTATACCTTACTAAAGGGAACCATAGATAATGAAGCAATATCAATACTAAACATATATGCACCAAGTGGTATAGCATCCAAATTCCTAGAGGAGAAGTTGAGAGATGCAAGAAGAAATAGAAATTATGACATATGAATGTTATGGAATATTCTTGTTCTATAAGAAACAACCAGCAGGATAATTTCAGAGAGGCCTGAAGAGACTTGCATGAATTGATGCTGAGTGAAATGAGCAGAACCAGAAGATCATTATACACAGCAATAACAAGACAATATGATGATCAATTGTGATGGACATGGCTCTCTTCAACAATGAAATGTTTCAAACCATTTGCAGTTGTATAGTGATGAAGAAAGCCATATACACCCAGAGAAAGGGATATGAAATGTGGACCATAGCATAACACTTTCATGTTCTCTATTGATGTTTGCTTGTATTGTTTCCCTTCTCAGATTTTTTTTCTTGTAGATCCGACTTTTCTTGTACAGCAAGATAACTGTAAAAATATGTATACACATATTTGATTTGTCAAGTATTTTAACATAATTAACATGTAATAGACTTCCTGCCATCTAAAGGAGGGGTGGGGACTGGGGGGGGTAATTTGTAATGGAGAGCTTTGCAAGGGTCAGTGTTGAGAAATTACCCATACATATGTTTTGCAAATAAAAAGCTTTGATAAAAAAAAGAAGAAATAGATGGCACAACTATAATAGTGGGGGATGTCAACCTCCCTCTCTCAGAACTAGATAAATGGAACCACAAAATAAATAAGAAGGAAGTTAAGGAGGTAAACAAAATGTTAGAAAAGTTAGGTATGACAGATCTTTGGAGGAAATTAAATGGAGATAGAAAGGAGTTTACATTTTTCTCAGCGGTTCATGGAACTTATACAAAAATTGACCATGTATTAGGGCATAAAAACCTCAAAATCAAATGCAGGTAGGCAGAAATAGTAACTGCATTTTTTCAGATTATGATGTAATAAAAAGCACATGCAATATAAGGCCAAAAGAAAATAGACCAAAAGTTAATTGGAAATTAAATAATCTAAACCTGAAGAATGAATGGGTGAAAGAGCAAATCATAGACACAATCAATAATTTTATCCAGGAGAATGATAATAATGAGACAACATACCAAAATTTGTGGGGTGCAGCCAAATCGGTAATCAGGAAAAATTTTATATCTCCAGGTGCTTATTTGCATAAAATGGAGAAAGGGAAAATCAATGAATTGGGCTTGCAACTAGAAAAGCTAGAAAAGGAACAAATTAAAAACCCCCAATCAAATACCAAACTTGAAATCCTAAAAATAAAAGGAGAGATTAGTAAAACTGAAAGTAAAAAAATGATTGAATTATTTTGTTGGTTTTATGAAAAAAACAACAAAATAGATAAACCTCTAGTTAATTTGATTAGAAAAAGGAAAGAGGAAAATCAAATTGTTAGTCTCAAAAATGAAAAGGGAGAACTTTCCACCAATGAAGAGGAAATTAGAGCAATAATTAGGAGTCACTTTGCCCAACTTTATGCCAATAAATTTGATAACTTAAGTGAAATGGAGGAATAGCTACAAAAATATAGCTTGCCCAAATTAACAGAAGAGGAAATAAATTACTTAAATAATCCCATTTAAAAAAAATAGAACAAGTCATTAATCAACTCCATAAGAAAAAATCTCCAGGACCAGATGGATTTCCATGTGAATTCTTCCAAACATTTAAAGAACTATTAACTCCAATATTATATAAATTATTTGAAAAAATAGGGAATGAAGGACTCCTACCAAATTCTTTTTATGACACAGACATGGTACTGATACCTAAACCAGGTAGAACAAAAACAGAGAAAGAAAATTATAGACCAATCTCCCTAATGAATATTGATGCATAAATCTTAAATAAAATATTAGCAAAGAGATTACAGAAAATCATCCCCAGAATAATACACCATGACCAAGAAGGATTTACACCAGGAATGCAGGGATGGTTCAATATTAGGAAAATTATTAGCATAATTGAATATATCAATAACCAAATTAACAAAAAAACATATGATTATCTCAATAGATACAGAAAAAGCATTTTATAAAATACAATATCCATTCCTATTAAAAACACCAGAGAATATAGGAATAAATGGACTTTTCCTTAAAATAGTCAGTAGCATCTATTTAAAACTATCAATTAGCATCATATGTAATGGTGATAAACTTGGACCATTCCCAGTAAGATAAGGGGTGAAACAAGGTTGCCCATTACCACCATTACTATTCAGTATTGTATTAGAAATGCTAACTTTGGCAATAAGAAAAGAAAAAGAGATGAAAGGAATTAGAGTAGGTCAGGAGAAAACCAAATTATCACTCTTTGCAGAAGATATGATGGTATACCCTAGAAAATCAACTAAAAAACTACTAGAATTAATCCACAACTTTAGCAAAGTGGCAGGATACAGAATAAATCCACATAAATCAGCATTTTTATACATCACTAACAAAATCCAACAGCAAGGGATACAAAGAGAAATTCCATTTGAAATAACTGTCAATAGTATAAAATATTTGGGAATATATCTGCCAAGGGAAAGTCAGGATCTATATGAGCAAAACTACAAAACACTCTCCGCACAAATAAAGTCAGATCTAAACAATTGGAAAAATACCAAGTGCTTAGGCTGAGCAAATATAATAAAGATGACAATGCTACCTAAACTAATCTATTTAGTGCTATATCAATCAAACTCCCAAGAAATTATTTTACTGACCTAGAAAAAAAAACAACAAAATTCATCTGGAAAAACAAAAGGTCAAGAATTTCAAGGGAAAAGCAAATGAGGGTGGCCTAGCTGTACCAGATCTTAAACTATATTATAAAGCAGCGGTCATCAAAACTATTTGGTACTGGCTAAGAAACAGAGTAGTTGATCAGTGGAATAGATTAGGTTCATAGGACAAAATAGTCAATGATAACAGTAATCTAGTGTTTGATAAACCCGAAGACCCCAGTTTTTGGGATAAAAACTCACTATTTGACAAAAACTGCTGGGAAAATTAGAAACTAGTATGGAAGAAACTAGGCATTGACCCACACCTAACACTTTATACCAAGATGAGATCGAAATGGATTCCTGATCTAGACGTAAAGAATGGTACTATAAACAAATTAGAAGAATATAGAATATTTTACCCCTCAGATCTGTGGAGGAGGAAGGAATTTGTGACCAAAGAAGAACTAGAGATCATCATTAATCACAAAATAAATAATTTTGACTATATCAAGTTTAAAAGTTTTTGTACAACAAAAAATATAAAACAAATGCAGACAAGATTAGAAGGGAAGTAATAAACTGGGAAAACATTTTTACATTCAGAGGTTCTGATGAAGGCCTCATTTCTAAACTATATAGAGAATTGACTCAAATATATAAGAATTCAAGGCATTCTCCAATTAATAAATGGTCAAAAGATATGAACAGGCAATTTTCAGATGAAGAAATTGAAATAATTTCTAGTCATATGAAAAGGTGATCCAAATCACTATTGATCAGAGAAAGGCAAATAAAGACAACTCTGAGATACCACTACACACCTGCCAGATTGGCTAAGATAATAGGAAAAGATAATGACAAATGTTGGAGAGAATGTGGGAAAACTGGGACACTGATACATTGTTGGTGGAACTGTGAATGGATCCAACCATTCTGGAGAGCAATCTGGAACTATGCTTAAAGAGTTATTAAACTGTGCATACCTTTGACCCAGCAGTGTTTCTAATGGGCCTCTATCCCAAAGAAATCTTAAAGGAGGGAAAGGGACCCACATGTGCAAGAATGTTTGTGGCAGCCCTTTTTGTAGTAGCTAGAAACTGGAAACTGAATGGATGCCCGTCAATTGGAGACTGGCTGAATAAATTATAGTATATGAATGTCATGGAATATTATTGTTCTGTAAGAAACAACCAGCAGGATGATTTCAGAGAGGCCTGGAGAGACTTGCATGGACTGATGCTGAGCGAAATGAGCAAAACCAGGAGATCATTATACAGGGCAACAACAATACTATATGATGATCAATTCTGATGGACATGGCTCTCTTCAATAATGAAATGTTTCAAACCAGTTCCAATTGTTCAGTGAAGAAAGCCATATACACCCAGAGAGAGAGATGTGAAATGTGGACCACAATATAACATTTTCATGATCTCTATTGATGTTTGCTTGCATTGTGTTTCCTATCTCTGATTTTTTTTCTTGTAGATACGATTTTTCTTGCACAAAAATGATGTGTGGAAATATGTATACATACATTCGATTTGTCAAGTATTTCAACATAATTAACATGGAGTGGATATCCTGCCATCTAGGGGAGGGGTGAGGAGTAGGGGGAAAAATTTGTAACAGAAAGCTTTGTAAGGATTAATGTTGAAGAATTACCCATATATATGTTTTGCAAATAAAATTTTTTAATAAATTAAAAAAAAGAATTGCACATGTTTAGCATATATTGGATTACTTGATGTCAAGGGGAGGGGGTGGAATGAAGGGAGGGAGAAAAATTCAGAACTCAAGGTGTTTTAAGGGTGAATGTTGAAAATTATCTTTGCGTATATTTTGAAAATAAAAAGCTATTATTTAAAAAAATGAGGTGATTGAAGCCATTTCTATTGTTCAGTGATGAAGATAGTCATATACATCCAGAAAGAGGCCTGTGGGAACTGAGTGTGTACCACAATACAGCATTTTAGCTTTCTATGAATATTTGCTTGCATTTTGTTTTCCTTCTTAGGTTGTTTTTTTTTCTCTTTCTAGATCTGATTTTTCTTGTGCAGTAAGATAACTGTGTAGATATGTATACATATATTGGATTTGTCATATAATTTAACATATTTAACATGCATTAGACTGTCATCTAGGGATGAGGGGGGTGGAAAAGGAAGGAAAGGAAAATTTTGAAACAAAAAAAAATTGTTTTTCAAAGGTCAATGTAGAAAAATCACTCATATGTTCTGTAAATAAAAAGCTTTAATTAATTAAAAAAGAATAAATGAAAAAAAAATGAGTAGTCCAAATATAGTACCACTCTTTAGGCTAGCTCAGTCATCTGTATTACAGTTCCTTCTCTTCCTCTTCTTCTCTCTTTCTCTTCACTCCCCTCACCTAGGATTAACCTTGGTGTAGGAAGATGGATACACATAAAAAATTTATTCGATAAGGCAAAGGAATAAATAACATTGGCAAAAATAAGAATAATAAAAATATCATAGTGTATTCATAAACCTGAGGCATACTCTTACCAATTCCCATAGTGTTTGCACACATAAAAACTGGCATATAGGGCCATGAGTGGGGATGCCCATGGACCTGAGGAATTTATAACTCAGGACTGACAATGTTGATGTCCTTTGACCCTTCAGAAATCATCTGTGCCTTAGAAAGCTGCTTCTCTGCACTATTTCTGGTCCTTACCACTCTTATTGGGCAAGTCATACGCATTTTTGAGCCAGTGAAGCAGTGACAGCTATTTTAACTCACAAGACTAGGAGAAGGTGTCAGGCTATTGTAAAGACGAGCATTCTCTTAAGCCAAAAAATTGTCAAGTTCCTCTGATCTGTAAATGGAAGGGGATTTGGCTCTGTCTAATCAGTTCCCTGCCTCTTCTCCCCTGCAAAGAACCAGTCTCTGTAAAATAGATGCAAAGAGTCTATTTACCATAGTTTCTGCTTCTCACACCAGAGAGGGCAATAGAAGGCAGCACAGGCATTAATCTCCAAGATGGTTACCATCACTCCACTGTAGATGATGCCAGAAAGCAATGATGGTGAACAGTTGTGTACATGGCAATAGGATTCAGGTCTCAAGGCCCTTTCAGCAGCTGCTCCATCCAACATACAACGGAATGCCTCTCTTCCCATGAGTATGTTCCCAGCAAATCAACTGAAGCATCCTCTCTTCTATCAGTTGAAAGTCTTCTGTGCTTTCTGTCTCTGGCTCCTTGTGGCTCCCTGCTACGCTCATTTTACCCTTTGCTTCTTTTGCCTAACTTTTCCTATAGCACACAATGTACAGTGACTCATCTGTGCCTTATTAGGTAAAACAAAACAAAACAAAACAAAAAAAACCTAACAAAATTAGCAGTCCTTAGAAAAATTTTCCATACTTCCTACAGTTATTTGATTTACATTTTTGTCGATTATAACCTTTAAAACTCTAAAAATATTCACAAGTAAATGTATTGATAGACTACAATGCCTTGTGTCCACCATTAATCATCACCATCATTATCATCTGTACTTAATGCTTTAAGAGTTACAAAATGCTTTGCAAATATCTCATTGTATCCTCATAGCATTCCTGAGAGGCAAGAACATTTCCTCATTCATTATTCTGCTTTCAAATAAATCCCCTCCATTCATCTGAAAAACAATTCTCTAAACAGGCTGTCCCTCCTTAAAATTCGGAGACATCATTTTTTATAAGCTGCTTTTTATTAGTTTTCCTGTTTGAGGGGAATCTACTGATTGGAAGAGAAACATTGTTTTGCATTTTGGTGGGAACAAGTACTGGAAATATTACACAAATGTTCTTTTTCTATCCTTTAGGACAGGTCATCAAACGTCTACCAATAAAAGGCTCAGTTCCCTACAATATATTCTGATATGAATAGCAATTTATTAAAATAAAAAAGAATGCAATTTATTTAAATATTTTATATTAACATTGTTGTGCCACAGTTTCACATCTCAGTTTCCCTTAATTGTTTTGCCTCGATAGCAACCCTCCCCCTCCTGACCATCAGGAATAATTGGGCTAGCATTCCAAAGAGTCATAAAACATCCAGATGACCCATCTCAAATACCTAGACATCCTCCTTATCTTTTGGCTTTAGACTCAGTGGCTCCTAGCTTCTTCCAAACTTATCAGAATTCATGATCCTTCATATCCCCAACCTGTCAGAACTGAATTGATAGTCCTTTCCTGGAACTCCAATCCCCCCAGTGCCCTCCCCCTCTTTCTGCCTCTTGAGCTCTTTGTTCCCCTGAGTGCCAGGAACCCTATAAGAATCCTTGGAGAAAACTCACTAATGGATGGATATTTTGAGATCCTGACGGCTGGCTAATGAATGCCAGTCTAATTCTCTGGGGCTGGGTGTTTTGAGACAAGAGTCCCATTAAGTCCTGCTCCATAGTTATGGATTCTAAACTCTCCATTAACATCAATAAAATATTAACTAGTCTCTAATCTGTAGTACTGCCTCAGTTTCTCGTGGAGCATTACATTAGTAGAAATTATATTCATGAATGACCATTTTCTCCTTACTTCTTTGTAAATTGTTTTTTGATTCTCTGCTGCTCACCTTATTTACTTTATTCTTTTTCTCCACTTTCATCCCTCTCACCACTCCCAAACAAGCTACATTTAAGAAAAAATATATTTATGTATACATATATAGATATATAGATACATACACATACTCATATCCCACCCACTCCACATACACACGTCTTTCCTATCCTTGCTGCCTCTTTAATTAAATTCTGTTCCATAACTTGCCTTGCTATTACTTAATCTCCCCCCACCCAAGGATCCTTCCCTTGTCTTCTTCCCACACTTTTTGCTTCCCCATCTACTCATCCCTTCCTCCTTATTTCTTTCTAGATTTTGGAGGGTGATATACCCTTCATGGTATATATATATAGTGTTGCCTATTGAATTCATTCCTGATGCAAGTAAGTTTTCAGAACTATGAGTCCTCCTTTTCCCTCTAATTCCTCTGTGTCTATTCTTCCTCTGTACCTCATTTGTATAACATGATTGTTATTTTTACCTTGACTCTGCCAGTTTTTCTTTTGATCTATCCTATTGTTGATGTGAATCTTATATGTATATCTATATATATAGACATATAGATATATATAAAATTTGTCCATGCTTAAACAGTTTGTCCATTAATTAAAAATTAATATTTCATATTGGATCTAATATGTTAAATTTTCTCTTATATTTGGGTTTGGTTTATAAAAAGTCCTGAAAATCTGCAAGTTTGTTGCATGTCCATTTTTTATCATTCAGGATTATAGATAATTTTGCTGAATATTATATTTTTGACCACAGGCCTAGTTATTTTGAATGCCGTTATATGATTCCAGAGCTTGCAGTCTTTTATTGTAGTTGCTGATAAGTCTTGTACAATTCTAACTGTAGTTTTAGTATATTTGAATTGTTTTTTTCCTTGTTTCTTGCAAAATTTTCTCTTTGACCTGGGGGTTTTGAAATTTGACAATAATATTCCTGTGTGTTTTCTACACAGGATGTCTTTGAAATGGTGGTCAGTAGTTTTTTTTTTTTTTTTCTACTTTCCCTTCATGTTCTATCACTCCAGGACGATTTTCTTGGATTATTTCCTGCATTATTGTGTCGAGGTTCTCTTTTTGGTCAGAATTTTCTGACCAAATTCCAATTATTCTTATATTTTCTTTTTTTGATTTGTTCTTCAGATCTATTGTTTTCCTTAAAAGATGTTTCACATTCTATTTTCTCTTTCTTTATAATCTGTTTTGTTACTTCTTGGTCTCTCATAGCTTCACTCATAGCTTCCCCTTGCCCAGTTTTAATTTTCTTTTCTTTTTCTTTTTTTTTTTTTTTTGCTGAGGCAATTGGGGTTAAGTGACTTGCCCAGGGTCACACAGCTAGGAAGTGTCTGAGACCAGATTTGAACTCAGGTCCTCCTGACTTCAGGGCTGGTGCTCTAACCACTGCGCCACCTAGCTGCCCCCAGTTTTAATTTTCAAAAATTATTTTCATCTTTGAGACTGTACCTCTTTTTCTAGTTGGTTAACTTTCTCTCAGGAAGCTTCTTGTTTTTCTTGGATGCTTTTAATTTTTTTCTGTAGTCTTTCCTCAATCAATGTTTCTCATTTGATTTTTGAATTCTTTTTTGAGTTCTTCTATAAATTCTCTCTGGGGCAGGGAGTCATTTCAAATTACTCTTTGGGGGTAGAAGGTTTTTGGTTTTTTTGTTTGTTTGTTTTACTAGGGGGTCCTCCTCTGAAGATGAATTCTGGTCTTTCCTGTTCCCATAATTTATTTTAATGGTGGGGTTCTTTCTTCTTTTCAGGTTCATTTTTTTCAATAATAGGTACTAGTATAAGCACTTGTAATCATGGGGTGGAGGCATAGTGCTCCAAGCTTTCCTTCAGCTCTCCCCTCTGACCAGAAACCCCAAACAAAGAGCTCCATCTTTCTGCCAGTGCTCACAGCCAGCAGTGTCCCAGCTTCCCTCTTTCTTCACCTCCCTCCCCCAGCCTCTGCACTCAACAAGGGCCGAATCTCTGCAGCACAGCCGGACCTGACTTTTCCCAATCAACCGTGGTCTTCCAGACTCTGACCCCCACTGGACAAACAGTCCTAGAGGTGAGTGTCTCGCTGCTTCCTGTGGTGCCAGTCACACCCAGCTGGCTGAGGACCCCCCACCCTGAAGTTTCTGCAGAGCTAGCTCAGGCAGGCTAATCCCCAGCCCGGGGCCTTTCTTCAGATCTTCTCAGGTTGTATCAGGAGGACCCCTGTTCTATCCCAAGTCTTCTTGATTTTTCACTCATCTATATTTGCCCTGAGGCAGCAAATTTGTTCTAGCTCAAGAGAGCTTGAAATTTATCAAATCTACTCCACCATCTTCCCAGGAATCCTCCCCTGGCTGCCTTGTCTTTAAAAGAGGAAATAGGGGTGGGGAAAAACCTGGATCCTCCCAAATTAATAATTGGCTGTTAATAATCATTTTTCTCATAATGAGGAAGCAAATATCAGTAGCTTAGTTTGGACCGTGCTTGGAATCCTCCGGGTTATCTCTTCTGCTCACTGTATTTCCTAAAATTTAAGTAGGATAGATCCTAGAATTTCATCGGACTGAATTCCCACCTGATATCTGATCCAGGGCCTTTGCCATGCTGGCCTGGTCAACATTATTATGAATGTAGTACACCACATGTCCTCAGGAAGGGAGTTCTGAGAACTTAAGTAGATCATAGGAAGGATAGTGAAAATATATTGGACTCCTTCCTAGGTGAAAACAAACTGTTCCTGATTAGCTTCCCCCAAGAGGAATAGAAGAAAAGCATTGGCAAGGTTGGTAGCCTCATACAACCCATTTTGGGCCTATTCTACAACACTGAGATCAGAAACACGTGTCGAGATGGGCAGGAGGGTTATACTTTGTTCTCTGTAGGCTCACTGTGAGCTGCTAGGTACTACCTGCCTTACTTACGGGCAGTGCAGGCTTGTTGTAAGGGGATCTGGTGCAATGAAGTATCCCAGCTTCTTTCATCTCCATCACTATAGAAGTACCTTTCACTCCCCCACATGGTATGATGCTAATTACATGAGATGATTCAAGTAACTCTAAGTTTCCTTTGCACTTACTCATAGTAACAGGCCAAGAAGTTGCTGAAGGGAGCACACAAATATTGATTCCACAGTCTATGGACTGCCCTCTATAGCTTCTTAATGATAGTGGGGCAGAAACATTGGGGGACCCTTCAGATTTCGGTGCAGTTTACAAAAAACATTGTAGGTTGGGGGACTGTGACTCCTCCCCACCATTCCTAATGAGGTCCTGGGTATCCAGGTGGGCATTAGCAGAGAAGGCCTGAAACACTGATAAGATTATATTATTCCCTGTGGTAAGCAGGTAGGGGTACTGATGGGATCATCTCAGCTTTCCATGGGATTTTTGTTTTTAATTAAATCAGCCATTTGTTCAAGTGGAATTTTAGCTATAGTCCACCCCACCTTTTCTATATGCAAATTTTTAAGGTATAGTCCACTAAGAGGTACTTCTGCCTCATGGCATCTTTTTCCTTATTGTAGCTAATTTTTTTTGGGATGCTAAATCTATTTAAGGATTAGTCTCTCAGTCAATGGTGTAATCCCATTCTCCCATAACCCCCTTTTGAAGTTGGTCTGCCAAAATTCTCTATGAATTTAGCCTGCCAGTCAGTCAGTGGCATCTTCCTGCCTTCTGGTGGTATCTTCCTTTTAATGGCATCTTCCTCCTGGTTAATTGTAAGTTCTACTAGGAAAATTGTCTTTCCCTTTATTAATTGCTAAAATCCCTTTTTCCTTGATAAAGACTATAATGGATCATCTTAGCCTGCTCTTAGCAACATAATTAAAATTTTGCCCTTTGATTTGGAAGATATCTAAGCTTAAAAATTCTTTTGAGATGACTTGCAGCACCACCCATAACTCCATATACTTTTGGGGTCTTACCCGATACCCTATCATTTGGTGGCTAACTCCATCATTCTGGTGCTCTGACATGAGAAAAGTCTATACCCTGTAACCTCAACATTTTGGTGGCCCTGTATAGGGAACCTCAACATTCAAGTGTGTATTTGCACTGACAGCAGAACTTGCCCAAGGCACAGCTGCCCTGACATGCTGCTCAAATTTCACCCATTGGTTAGGGGAAGCCGATGGCTAGGTCTATAGCTATAGTACAAGTGGTTATCTAATTGCCCTAGAGACAAACTGGACATATAGCTTAGAGCAGGCCTTGGAAGGACCAGATAAATCTAATTTCTTAAATCCATTTTCTTTGGTCACTTCACCCTCTCCTTTACAGATAGCTCTTAGATGCTTCCTGGGTTAGAATTACCATCAAACCATCTAATAAGGGATAAAGAGCATACCCCTTATGAAGGCCCCAATGGCTTGGTAAAGGAGATCCTGAAAATTCCCTCAAGGAGAAGACTGCTGTGAAGCTCTCTAGCAATCTGGGTAGTTCCTTAATCTCTGACCCAGTTATTCTTCATTCTTCATTATCTCATGCAAGTCTATAATTTTCTTAAAACATTGATTTCATTGTTTCTTAATCTACAGTAATATTCCATCACTATCATAAACAAGCTTAGTCATTCTCCAATTGATGGGCATCCCTGCAATTTCCAATTCTTTGCTATCACAAAGAGAGCTGCTATAAATATTTTAGAACATATGGGTTCATTTCCTTTTTCTCTAAACGTTTTTGGAAATAGATCTGGTAATGATATTGCTGAGTTCAAAGGGCATATGCAGTTTAAGAACTCTTTGGGAATAATTGCAGATTGCTCTCCAAAATGGTTGGATTAGTTCACAGTTCTACCAACAATTAATTAATGTTTCAAATCTTTGCAGGTTCCCTGAAAGCCAAGAATTGTCTCTAATTGCTAAATGCACTGGCCCAGTTTATTTTCAGATTGACTGAGTTGGTAGTCCATTTATATTACACAGTCATCAACAACCACAGAATGCTGGCCATGGTACTTTTACACCTCCCAAGCATCCACCTCCAGTACCCATGGAACTAATCCATATTCCAGAGCTGTTGCCCATTCCACAGAGAGGACTCCCCACAAACAACCATGAGGGATCTGATACCTAGAAGCAAGTCAGTGTTCTGCCTCCTGATCAGACCATCCTCCTCCATATTTATAGGGTTATTCTGACAATGTGAGCCATGTATGGTGCATCTCATCTCATCCCACCTTTCCAAAAGTGTTCTATGTTGGGGTTCAAAGTCAGATAAGTAACATTATTTTTTAAAAGGAACGTTGATGAAGAGATCCATACTTTACCAAGTAATTTATTTAATAACTGAACAATTAGAATTTAATAATATTTAGAAATAAGAGCACTATAATTCAATTATCACTAAAAATCTCCCTAAAAATATGGAAACAGAAATTCTTGCCGCAAACCATCTTCAACAATGGAAAGGAAATGAATGAACTCAATATGATATTAGAAATTAAGATGCTATTATTTGCCAAAAGATTGCCTTCTGCTCATTGGTTAGGAAGGTAGGTTAATAACTAGTGGGGCAGAGAGAGATAGAGAATGCATGAAAATGAGTGAAATAAGATTGGAAAAGTATTTTGGTATTAGACTGGGGCAGCAGGAGGGTCTGAAACGCCAGGCTACTAAGTTTGTTATTTTACCTTATTAGTAATGGGAGAACCACTGCAGATTTCTCAGCAGTTGAGTGACATGGTTAGATCTGTGCATTAGATAAATAATGTTGGCACCCATATAAATAATGAATTGGAGATGAGAGACTGGAGGCTGGAAGACCAGTTAGGAAGGAGGCTATTAGTTAGGTGATGATGAGGGGCAGAATAATGATGCTGACAAGTGTGTGAGAAGAGATTTTCTTATTGAAGAATAATACTCAAAATAAGGTTAAAAATGAAAACATGCTGAAATTTGAAATACCATTCTAGAAACCATATTTCTTTGACACCAGCTCCATAGGAGAAAGGCAACAGCTGGGGGGAACAGTAGGTAGAACACTGAGCCTGGCATCTGGAAGATTTCCTGAGTTCAAATCTGCCCTCAGACACTTAATAGCTGTGTGACTTTGAGCAAGTCATTTAACCTTGTTTACCTTAGTTTCCTATCTATGAAATGAGAATAGCAAACCATTCCATTATCTTTGTCAAGAAAACCCCAAATGGAGTCATGAAGAGTCAGACATGAGTCACAAATGACTAAACAACCACCATAGGAGAAATAGGAAATGTGCCATTCATCACTTACTTTTTAAATTCCATTTTTGATTTCATTGCTTATTTGAAAATAAGTGTGGATAGGATTCTCATTAAAAATGATTACATTTGGTGTAATATGAAATATTAATGCATTACTTCCATATTAATATAGATTTAAGTTTGGAAGGGACCATTAAGTCAAAGAATTCATCTCCCTTACTTTATACATAAGAAAAATCAAGGCTTGAAGTTGCCTGGTTTTGGAGCCAGAAGTTTAACTCCCAGCTCTTCTACTTGATACCTGTCTTTTTTTCCCACTGGCAAAAAGAAGGCATTGGATTAGATGACCTTTGAGGTCAGTTCTCTGAATCTATGACTTACCTGGGTCATACACACAGCAAATTCATAACCAAGACATGAACTCAGGTCCTCTGAAATCAGATCCAGTGTTCTAGTCCTGGAGTTCTGCTACCTTAGCCCTAAAACTTCTTTGCCCAAGTAAATGAAATAGATTCACAGTGCCTTGAAAACAGCAAATTTTCTTCTTTTTTTCCTCTCAATAGTATATTATTTTTCCAAATACATGTAAAGATAATTTTCAACATTCATTTTTGTAAGACTTTGTATTCCATTAATTTTTCTCCTTTTTCCCCTTACCTCATTCCTCCCCAAAACATCAATCTGATATATGTTGTATATGTACAATACTTTTTAATATATTTCTATATTTGTCATGTTGTACAAGAAAAATCAGACCAAAAGGGAAAAAACACAAGAAAAACAAAGCAGACAAACAAAAGGTGAAAATACTGAGCTTTTATCCACATTTAATCTCCATAGTTTTCTCTGGGGATGAAGATAGCATTTTCCATCCCAAGTCTGTTGGAATTGTCTTGGATCACCACATTGTGAGAAGAGCTAAGTCTGTCATAGTTGATTATCACATAATCTTGAAACAGCAAATTTTCAATAAATATTTGTTGATTGCATGAAATGAATTTATTAAAAGAATAAACCTATGTAATAAGATTAGTTTCAGGTCTCCATATAGCATTTAATATACAACAAAGATGCTCAAATTTTTTTATACATGATTACTTATAGTTGGAAAATCTGCATAATGTTAAATATCCTTAATAAAGTTTGGAATATTTTTAAAATTATGTTGTTTTGATTTTAGTTTTGGTTATGAACATGGTAATTTTAGCTTTTCAGAAACGTAAGAACCCAAAAGAATCCCAGAAATTTTTTAAAAAGCCCTTTGAGCTACTGAAATCTATCACAAAATCTATCACAAAAATGCTAAAATCTATTACAAACTTTACTTTTAGGAAAAGTCCCTTCAAGCCCTGACTCATAGTTTATTTCCTTTAAGTGACACATAATTCTAACTCTTTTTTTACTAAGCCCAAAACAGATTAGAAGGCTCAGCAGGCACATTGGCAGCTGCAAGAATTAATCATTGACACACTGATAGTGAGACAGAAAAACCATAAAAAGTAGACAAGAAAATGTAGAGAGTTAGTAGCTTATAGCCATTTCATAACTTCATGATCCCCACATTCTATTATGGGATCACATATGGGGCAGTAAACCACAGTAAAAAGCTGGGACACATAGAGCTGGAAGGGAAATCAGAAATCATCAAGTCAGATTCCCCTTTATTTTATAGATGAGGAAATCAAGGCTTGGAAGCTTAAATGATTTGCCTAGGGTCACCCAACCAGGCAGGCAGGACTTTAATTCATCTTCCTAATATTGTGCCTTTCACACCTATCCTGAGTGTGTACAGTACTCTACTCATGATGTGTGGACTTGTGGAAGATTATGCCCAAGATTTGGGGAGCATATTCTGTTGCTATCAATGCCTTTGCTTTGAATCAACCATATCGTCCAGCTAATTAGTAAGAACAAGAACATTGGAACAGATGAGTGAAGTATGATTTCTAGTGGTTACATATTCACTGAGCTTTGTACCAAGAGTAAATTTCTGGAGGACCCTTACCACTCCTCTCCCTTTAGACCCCACTGTCTAAAGTGCTGAGAAGGATGGGTGATACCACACCTGTAACCTAAGTTCTTATCATTTAAAAAACATAACGGCTGAAGGTCTTTAAGAATGCTATGTATGGGGTAAAGTGTTCTTGGAGGCCATTGATTTGTAGTCAGAGACAAAGTGTGAAATGCTGAGTATCTTTGTGACTTACTTAGCTTTTCCAAACTAAAATGCTGATTATTTGATAGTTCACAAATTACTGATAGTATTTCTCAGGTGCTTTGTTAATTGGAAAAATCTAAAATATCTATCCACTTGGAGCTGACCAAATGTCCTTATTATAATAAAAGCATTATTATTTATTAAAACACACACCAAATCAATAATGCAAAATTTTGAAAAAAAATCAGAATTTATTAAGAATATTTTACATTTCACTCAAATATACTTACAACTTCAAAAGATGAATACAGTCATATTTACCCTTGCAGGCACCATTGGTACAGAAGTAATCCCCCATATTCATAACTCCCCTCTCTCCCATCCCTATAACATCCATTCATTATTGAGTATAAACGTAACAAATACTACCTTTTATTGTAAACAACAACAAAACACAATTAATGAGATTTGGATACAGTATTGCAGATTTTGATGCTGCTTTAGCCTATTAAAATAGTATTCTACTAGTATTTCTTTTTAAAACTAAGTGATTTTTCACCAGTTTTTTCTAAAAAATGTATCTTGCATTTTATTCAGTGCTGGACTGAATCCTCTGGAGACTGAGGGGTGTACTTCTTAATCAATTTCACCAAGTGTCAGTCCTATCTGTTTAGCTTACTACATCTGCTTCACAATTCCTGAAATCTGCTTTTGGGTTCTTAAACTGATGTGTGTAAACAATGAGAAGAAATCTCTCATACTGTAGTCTGTCCCTCAGCAGGAAGAGATGTGACAGATGAATGACAGGTCTGGAGATCCTAGCAGGTAATTCAACAGGCCAAGATAGAAGGTCTACCCTGAATAAACAATACCTATTGTTTTATTTCTTTAACAAGTCCTGTTTAAGCTCCTAGTGGCTTTCTAAGTTTGTAATATCCTTTGTAAGTTCTTTAGGGTGAAAGCTACATTATCTTTCCTTTTCAACATTTCTTAGAATGAAAAAGTTTAAAAAAATTAATATAGGGAATTTCCTTTAATACAGTACAGCTCAGATGCAAGATCTCTCCCTACTATTCTTTCTAAATCAGTCTCACAGTCTACAGTTATACAAAAACAAAGTGCAATAAACAATTTCAGTAGCTACAACTAAGCCACTAATTGGATATCTGAAGAAATATAGATTGCATTTCACAATGTAATGTAAATTGAATAGTTTTAATAAGTGTTTGCGTTTCTGTTTCTGTTTGAAGATTAGATTACATGAATGGTAGAGGGTCTTTTTATTTGTCCTACATCAACAAAAGTATTCTCTGGACTAGCTAATGAAATCTAGACCACATGGTGCCTCAATACATAAAATACAAAGAACAGTTAACATCAACCAAAATAATTCAACATCCAATTAGTAGCTATTAAGCTAGAACTATCTACACATCTTTCCTGAGGGCTCTTACACCCTATTACACTGTATCCTCAGGATATTTGGATAGGAAACATACAGCATTCTAGAGAACAAACAGCAACATTTTCTTTTTGAGTCTTCAAGGGTGAGTTTACTGCTTTATCGGTATTGTAGGAAGTCTTTCAGGAGCTTTGGAAGCTGGAGCTGGGGAACAAGATGTAGCCTTGCTCTTCCTATGCAGTTGCGGATACACAGCCGGCAAAGTTGGCACAGAGAACTTGGGGTAGCTATAAATAAAGTAGAAGAAGATTTTGTTAACCAAGACCTTTGTAGATTTTCTGTGCTTCAACATTTTATCAAGCCCTTCAACAAAATATTACTCAACAGATGATATGCTCTATATCATACATTTTATTGACAGGAGTTCAGATTTCTGGATAAAAATGGCCTCAAAGCTGGAAATAAAAGTGGGGGTTTACACTCCTAATTTTCTGGCTTCTGAAGCACAAGATCAGGAGATAATTTTACTCTTTGAAGTGAGGAGAGTATATAAATTTTAAAAAAGGATTGTGAATGGACCAAAGGGGAAATTTAACCAAAAAAATGTGCTTTTCCAAACTGGGAGAAGCAGGTGATTGGAAGTGCAACTTACTGTTACATCTAAAATGTAGGCTTGAGAAGGGGAACATGTATTGTTTCATTAAAAAAGAGTACCAATAACTCCATTTTGTCCTTTATCCACCATTTTATGAAGCCATGTTTCAGCTGCTGTAAGTTACTTGATTTTGAAGAAATCATAAGATTGTTCCAACTCCCAAAGGTCTCTCTACTTAAGGAATGTCACAAAACTACCCCTTTCCCTCTCTCGTCATTGTCTCCCATCTTCTTCACCAACAAGAAATCAGATGTCTCAATCCCTTATAACCTTATTTTTCAGTCTCTCAAAATTTTATATTAACTGTGTAGAAACCAGTGGTTTATTGACCTTGTCTAGTGAGAACTTTGGTCCTGGTTTGTTTCTACAAGCAAATGTATTGCTAAATATATCATTATTTGGATGTAATTGTTTATTTATTACACCATAAGATTATAAACAAGTACTAAGTTTTTACACATGGGTAAAAATGTTTCCTCCTTGTGTTTAGATTAAGATGAATGAATGTGGAATGAAAGTGGAACCTATCTCTCTCCATCCCATCTTTTTTTTTCCCTTTGGTCTTGTATAAGGATGAACACATTTTGGGCTTGAAGGAAGATCTGGACCTATGATTTTGCTGGAAAGGGAAAATCCCTGTATGTAAATTCTTTCCAGTAATAAAAATTAGCCAAACATATGCAATTTTATTCATTTATAATTTATAGTCTTAAGAGAATTATTAGCAAAACTGAAAGCACCTGAGGCACATCTTGTTCCCAGATCTTCCTGGCTATTACTTTTGGTCTTTCATTTTGCACATTTAATAAGTGCCTGTTGAATTAAAGCAATACAAGTTTCCAGAAACTGCTAAGCAAGGACTAAAACAGAATTACATAGTATATTTTTCCAAAGTTAACAAACTGAATTAGGGACAGCTGAGTAGTGCAGTTGATAAGAGTATCAGGACTGGAGTCAGTAGTTCTGAGTTCAAATGCAGCCTCAGACACTTGCTACTTGTGTGACAACTTATTTATCTCACCAAACTCATTTGTCTCAATTTTCTCATCTGTAAAATTGGGATAATAATAACACCTACCCCCCAGGGGTTTTGTGAAGGTAATAAAATAATAATTGTAAAATACTTAGCACAATGCGTGGCACATAATAAACATTATTATTATTATTAAATGTTAAGAAAAGGAAAAAAATCAGCAATAGAGTACAACATCCACATTGATTATAAGTATTTTTAAAAGATACATGAGAGAAAGTATAAGTATAGAGATTGAAAAAGAATTTAGCATGATATCACAGAGTTGTGGTTTTAGAGCTAGAAGGGGCTTTAGTGATCAATTATTCTATCCTCATTAGATTGTCAGTCTCTTAAGAGTAAAGACTATTTTTACCTTTTTTTTAAAAAAAATATTCCCAGCCAGTGCTTAGCTTAGTACAATGCCTGGCCCATAGTAGATGCTTAATATGTTTAGTGACTGACTGATTTTTCATTTTATAGATGAAGAAAGTGTATCCCAGAAGCAAAGATATTTTTGCCCAAGATCACACAGGGAGTTAATGAGATATATTCATAATAAAAGCAAAGAATATTAAAGTTTTTGTTGAGTTAAAGAATTAGAAAATCAATTAACAAGGCATCATTACAGACACAGTCTGAATCAAGATGTTTGTCTATTTTCTCAGAAAAATAACTCACATATTTCCTAGAAATTGTTCTTTAGAAAAAATAATACACAGACTTCTTCTAAAGTTCTTATATTTATGACAGAAAACAGTACCTACATTTCAACAGGACCATTTATTCACTACTGTACTTAATATTTAAAATAAAACATAAGCCATATTTTACCCTCTTCCTCAAAATTATTTCCTTTGTTTCTTTGATTCACAACCCATTAAATACATTTACATTTTAATGGTATTTAATTATATACATGTGCATTTATTTTGCTTTTTTGTGTTTGTTTTTTTAAGTGCATAGCATTGTTGAAAGAAGTTGGAGGTGGGAGAGGGTAGACAGGACAACTATAACCCTGGTTCTACCTCTGTGAAACCTTTGGTCTCAATCTCCTTATCTGCAAAATGAGAGGAATGGACACTCTCCAAGGTCTCCAAGATCACTTCCAGTTCTAAAATTCTTAGGATCTTGTATTACTTTTGTGAATCATGTAATTCAACAAGTGAAAGGATTAAGAAGAGAGATGGAATGGGCTCAAAATGATTTCCATGTTGGATTTATGAGGAGTTAAAAGAATTATAGAATCCCAAGATCTTAAAGTTAGAAGGGACTCCAAAGATCATCTGATCCAACCCTCACCTCACTAAAAATCCCCCCAATAATGACTTTACAAGTGGTCATCTACTCTTTGCTTGGAAACCTTGAATGAGGACAAATACATAACCTCTTCTGCTTTGAGGTTGCTCCAATTATTATGAAGCTGGACATATAGCCCACAACTGCCTCTCTGAATCTTTTGCTCTTTGGGAGCAAGAAGAACAAATTAATCCCTCATTCACTTGAGAACATTTCAAATACTTGGAAGACAGTTTTCATGTCTCCTTTAAATCTACAAACCAAAAAACCAAAGATCACAAAGCTTTTCATTATCCCAGTTCACTCTGTTCTGGATACTTTAAGATAATCAGGGTCCTTTCTCCTAAAATGGTGTGCCTAGGGCTGAATGTGATATGCCAAATATTTAGGATCACTCAGAGAAGAAATGAGGTCTCTTAACTGACTGGCTATATTCATGCAAAACAACAACAAACAACAATAATGAAATATATATAATGACAATATATTTCATATTTATTAGGCCAGTCCTATGTTCAAGAAAAAAATATTAACTTCTACAAAAGTTTTGGAAAATAAATCTTTTTGTTGAATCAGGTGTCCCAATTTTCTATTTGTCAAATATAATCACTGAATAGAGACAATGACAACAATGTAATATACCTTTCACAAGGAATAGAATCTGAGGAAATCAAATTTAAAAATTCAGGTTAAAAAAAGTCAGATTTCCTAAACAATAATTGCAAAAGTGTCTGTAAAGAAAGGCTGTGGAAGAGATTTCCTTGCAAATCCTTAAAAAAAGATAGACTTTTCTTTGTCTATGAAGGTTTTGATAAAGTTTTTCTGTAGCTAGAGGGAACAAATTAGATGATTCAATCTATGGAATCAGAGTATCCTTAAGTAGGGATCATGGAGGCCATCTAAGCTAACCTTCAATTTGATGACTCTTTGACAACTGAAAGGTGTTGAAAAAAATGGCCCAAGGGTCATGAGTCTCTGATCCAATATGTGTCCAAGGTCTGTTGATAATACCTTCACAATGTCTCTTGAAAATTCCCCCTTCCTTCTGATGTTATCACTCTGCTGATGTGCAGACCCTCATCCCCTTACTCCTGGACTATTGCAATATCCTGCTGATAAATTTTCCTATGTCAAGTCTCTCCCTAATCCAAATCATCCTCTATTTAGCCACCAAAATAATTTTCCCAAAATGCAGATTCGATCATGTCAGTGCCCTAGTCAATAAATTTCAGTGGTTCCCTATTGCCTTGAAGATCAAATGCAAAATATTCTGTTTATCATTTAAAGCACTTCATAACCTTGTCAGTCCTGTTATACCTTACTCCACACTACCTATGCTTCATTTCAGTGACTTTGGCCTCCTGTCTTTTCCATGAGCACAACACTTCATCTCATAGCTCCAGGCATTTTCTCAGGTTCTCTCATGTCCGGGAAAATGAGGGGAGCCTCATCTCTGCTGTCTGGTTTCCCTTGAGTCTCAACTTAAATCTCATCTTCCCAACCCCTCTTAATTTCAATATCTTCTTTCTGTTAATTATTTCTATTTATCTTTTTCCACTAGACTATAAAAGTTCCCTGAAAGCAGGAATTGTCTTTTGCTTCTTTTTGTACTTTGCATAGTGGCTGGAACATAGTAATCACTCAATAAATGTCTATTAATTGACTGATTGATGATTGTGGCAAAGGAACTTTTCATGTTTTGGGTGTGTCTCCCCTTGCATTCAGGGTCATTTCTAATCCTTCTGATCTATAACTGGCCACTGAACCCAGATGGCTCTGGAGGGGAAAGTGAGTCAAGTGACCTTTCATAGCTTCCCTCACTTAAATCCAATTTACTTGCATGTCATGGTACTCTTCGAGAACAAAGGACAAACAACAACAAACTGCAACAATCGGTTCAATTTCCCCACTAGAACAATATCTCAGTATTATAATTTTCTACAAATTTAAAAACTGCAAAATATATCACATCTATTCAACTTTCCTACTTGATGAAATTCACTGGTATTATAATGAATAAACCATGGACTTAAAAATTGTATATAGAAAAGCCTCCTTCTTACCTTCCTGCTGCAGCAACATCCTCTCCACCAAGCTGCTAGGTGTGGCTACATCCACAGGCCGCTGGAGCTCTGTATTTTTAGCATTGATATCAGCCCCAAATTCAAGCAGAGCACCCACAATCTCTAAGCTGGACTGTTGAGCAGCAGCATGTAATGGAGTATCCCAATACTTGCCTTTTTGAACATCAGCACCTATATATAAATATATATATATATATATATATATATATATATGGAAAGGAAAGGATGGAGGAAAGACTATTAAAATCCTAAAAGTCCTTAACTTTTGTATTAGTAATTTATAACCAATCCTAGGTCTATTTAAGCAAATCATTCTCTATGAAAGTTATGAATGGTTCACATAATTTCATGAGCTCAGTATTAAGTGACCTTAAGTAGTTTTCTATAAATCATCCCTTTTATTTCCTCTCCTACTAAGAATCAATAAGTTGACAAACATTTATCAACATTTATGTGCCAGTCACTGTGCTAAGCTTTGGAGATATAAAGAGGGAGCAAAAACTCGACTCTCAAAGAACTTACTAGGGAGACTACAAGAATATGTGTGTGTGTTTATACAAATATATGTATATGTAGATATATATATATATATATCTACATATACATATACACAGACATACAAACACATATAGACATATATAAAAATATATATATGTGGATAGTTCCCCCCCACACACACATACATATCTCTTTGTTCAGTTTCTCCACTGGAATAGCACTGCAGCATTATATTTTTCTATTAATTTGAAAACTAAAATATATTGTATCAAATCAACTAGGCCAGGAGTGATAGGATCTAGTGTCTGGGGACTTGGAAAAGGCTTTCTTAGGGAGGTGGTATAGTAACAGAAATTTGAAAAAAAGCCAAAGATTCTAAAGGATTAAGGAGGGAAAATATTGCAGGCACAAGGGGCAGCTAAATAAAGGAATTTCTATTTTATCCTAAGGATAGTGGAGAGTCACTGGAGTTTATTGAATAGGGAGGATAAAATCACTTTGACACACGTGTGGAGGGTGGGTGGAAATGGGGAGTTCACTCAGAATACTTTTGTAATTAACCCAAGCAAAGGATGATGAAAACTTGAAGCAGGATGGTGGCTGTGTGAATGAAGAGAAGAAAGGCGACATTTATTCTAAAGAAAGAATGACAAGGTTTGGCCACAGATTGGCTATGTGAGGTGAGTGAGAAGCTGAGGATGACATCACGGTGGAAAACCTGGGGGAATGGGAAGATGGAGATGCTCTCAACAGGAATAAGGAAGTTCTGAATCAGGGTAGGTTTTGGAGAGAAAGATAATGGAATTTATTTTAGATAACTTAAGTCTGAGATGAGTCTAGGACTTGCAATTTGAACTGCAACTGGAGGCTCAGGAGAGTAGGGCTAAATGAACAGATTTGAGAATCTTCTGCATAAAGTTGATAACAAAACCTATGAGAGCTAATAAAATCATATAATATAATGCAGAGGTTCTTAATTTGGAGTCCATAGATAGATTTCAGGAGATATGAACTTGGATGGAGAAAAGAAATGCATCCCAATTTTCAGAATCCTTTAGCTAAAATTTCACATTTGCTTTAATTATCAGTGTAGGGAACAAAACCTTCTGAGAGTCCATAGGTTTCACTAGGTTGTTAAAAGAAGTCATGACTTCCCCCTCAAAAAAAAAAAGGTTTAGAATTCTTGGTATGGAGGGAAAAGAGAAGAAAGTTCAGGACAGATCCTAGATCTTAATTTAGAAAGGCCAAAGTCATCTATTGCATATGAGGGCCATTGTCAATCATCTTGATTTTTGTCTTGCCTCTGCACTTCAATGACTCTGCAAGCAGTTCTGCCTTACCTAAATTCAACTTATACACAAGTCAAGACATAATGCTCATAATGTCATTGGTTCTCTTTGAGAATGAAGGATAAATAATTACAACACAGTTAATGAATATTCCATGGATGAAGATCGAGCAACAGAGATTGAGAAGGAATATTTAGACCTGTTGAGAGAGAAGAGTCACAAAAAACCCAAAGAGCTAAGACTATCCATATGAAGTGGTTAATAATATCAGATACTGCATAGAGGGAGTAAGTAGAATGAGGAAAAAAGCCCTTGGATTTATCAATTAAGAAATCATTGGTGAACATTGAAGAGAGCAGCTTCTGTTGAATGATGGTGTTGGAAACCATACTGCAAAAAGTGGAGTTTCAGGGATAGAAAGCTTCTTCAAGAAAGTTGACTAAAAGAGGGAGAAGAGACATTGGAAAATAGCTTTCTGGGACAGCAGGTTTTAGTGAGGGATTTTTAAAGATGGAAGTGACTTGGGCACAGAAATGTATTAAACTGGGAGTCCTGGAGTGCAAAATAGTCTTAATGATTTTTCTATCTCCTTAACATAATGATCTGAATGAATAGGGGCTGAAATGATATTTGCTTGTTGACCTACCTTGAATTGACTCCCACTATTCATTTATAATACAGACAATTTTTTTTGAAAAGTCACAAAGAATGAGAATTTTAGACAAAAAAAAGTCTTTTCTGTTTTTGTATTGTTTAAGCTGATAAAGCATAGATTAAAAAAATACTTTGAAAATCTCAGCTTCATATGTGGAAAAGCAAACTCTACATTGAAAATAAAGCATATAGAAAAGCCGACGTGACAAAAATATTTAAGAAGTATACTTGAGGGGCAGCTAAGTGGTGCACTGGATAGAGCACCAGCCCTGAAGTCAGGAGGACCTGAGTTCAAATTTGATCTCAGACACTTAACATTCCCTAGCTGTGTGACCCTGGGCAAGTCACTTAACCTCAATTGCCTCAGCAAAAAGCAAAAACAAAAAAGAAGTATACTTGAATTGTTTAAGTTTCTAATGTGTGGTTTGAAGGGGTATAACTGCATACCAACAAAGGGAGTAACTAATCAGTGAGATCAGAGCTCCATCAAAGTGTTTCATGGATAATGATCCCCTGCAAATACTCAGGAAACTAGAATCCAAAATGAGATGTCTCTCAAATATTGGGCCACAGGTGAATCATAAATCCTATTCTAGCTGGAAAACGGGAAGTCTTTATTCTACTTAGCATCCTGTGTTTTGGGGCAACTGACTTCACTTCTTTAGCCTTTCCCCCTCTTTGATATGCAAAATGCAGATGCCAGCAGTTCCTGCCCCATTCTGCATCATACAGTTGTCCTAAATGTCTAATTAGGTAGTTTATATGAAATTACTTTGAAATTTAAAGTGCTACAGGCAAGCAGGACAGCTTTGAAAGTTGCATGTTAAATTTACTGTAGACTTAAAAGGAAAGGCAAGTTGTATGTAATAGAAATGTGCAGCTTTAACTTCTTGTTCTGTTCTATCTTGTATATGGAAATGCTTGTTTTATTTGGTGAATATTAAATTCAGGAAAGACAAAAAGGAAAAAAAGAAAATAATGGAGAAGGTGGGGGAGGAGGGAAGGACAATGATTTTTGTTTCATTTCTTGAAAATCTTTTTAATAGTTATAAGTCTTGGGCAAATCTGCCATACCAAAGGGGCCTTAACACTTACTGGCCAACAGGAGTATGTAAAGACAATATTATTTCAAAAGTAGAGCTGGGAGAAATTTTTTTAAAGTAGCATTTTATTTTTCTGAATACATGCAAAGATAGTTTTCAAAATTAACCTTTGCAAAACTTTGTGTTCACAATTTTTCTTCCTCTCTTTCCCTCTCCCCCCTCCCCAAGCAATCTGATATAGGTTAAATAACCGCAATTCTTCTAACCATATTTAGGAAAAATTTTTTAAGGAAAGGTAATACATATAATTCATTGTTACTTTACAATTTCATTAACAATAGTCTATTACATTGTATTGGGGATTATTTTAATTTTCAAGTTGAATTTACCATAAATTAATTCACTTTCTACCACATTAAAGTATAACCATATTATTGTTCCAAAAATAATTTTTCAGCTTTTGAAATGGCTCTTCAAAAATAACCTTTGGTACTTTTTAAAAGAAGCTTCTGAATATCTAAATAAAATTACTCTGCATATAAATTTAACTTTTCAAATTTTACTATTTACATTTTCTTTAAGAGAATATTTCTATTATGTATGTACATATATACACATGTATATGTATATGCATATATGTATATAAGACACAGGCAAGATCTTTTTTAATATGTGTGTGTATAAATGTATATACATATATAAAGATATATACACATATATACATATATATAAAACCCAGGCAAGGTCTATTTTGGACAGTATGAACCCATCAGTTAGCCTGGAGTAGAGAATTTGTGGAAGGAAATAACTAGAGATAAGGCTATTTAAGCAATGGGTAATTGTCCCCAAAGTTCTTATATTTGGCTTTGGTGGGAATGTAATCTGAGACAGAAGCAGCTTTGGCCCAACTGGACTCAAATTTAAGCAATTTTATTTTGCTACTTTTCCCAAGAAGCCATGACCAGGAAATAGAGAGCTATGACCCAAATCAGTTTTTAACTGTTGACTTCATTTTGCATCGATTTAGAGAAGGATTATGTTTCAAGGCTTATATGAGACTCAATAAGAACAAGAATCTGACAGATCAGTTGAACACTGACATGCACAATAAGAATATTTTCACTAAAAAGTTTCTATTGAAATAAGGTATTAGGTGGGGCCATGAACAGAGGGCTGGTCCTGGAGTCAGAAAGACTAGTCTTCAAATCTGACCTCAGACACTTACTAGCTGTGAGACCCTAGGTAAGTCACTTAACTTCTGCCTGCATAAAATTGGAGAAGGAAATGGCAAACTACTCCAGTATCTTCATCAAGAAAATGCCATGGGTAACTGGTCCACAGGGTCAGGAAACAATTCAACAGTTGAACAATAAAAGGAAATCTCAAAAGCAATGGATATATGGAAAAAATGCTGGCTTCCAAAATATAAAATAAATAATGGAAAGCACCTTGATAGAGAGATATAGAATATACATGTATATACACACATATATGTAAATATAGACACACAAACATACACACAAATACAAATATATCTATCTTTCTACATACACATATAGAAACAATTTACCTGCATAAAGAAGTTTTTGGATGCAATGGTATTGCTGTGCCATACAAGCCACATATAGAGGGGTTCCCAGGTGAGGAATGTCTTGGTCAACATCTATACCCCAGGATATCAGAGCTTCTAGACACTCACAGTGACCTGCCAATAGAAACAATGGAAGAGCTTACGCTTCTGAAGAATGTACCTTCGTTGTCCACCTCCCTTTTCTGGGAGCCCAAAATGGCCTACACTCTTTGAATTGCTCTGTCTTACTTCTTCCCATTGGACTACATACATCCAGGATCCTATGTCATACCTTTGCTGGCTGCCTCGTGCACAGGTGAGGGAAGGCATGATTCTAGCTGAGCTTTGGCACCATACTCCAAGAGAAGCTCAACACAACTGGCACTTCCTCGGGAGCATGCATTAAATAATGGAGTCACACCATCAATCGTAGTTGCATTCACCTACAATAAATCAGAAAAAGCTGAGAATAGGACTAAAAAAATAAAATACGATAAAAATTTAATTGTGAAAAAAAGTTCAGATGGAATGAAGTCCTTTTTAGAAACTTGAGAACTAGCAAGAGTCAATTTTCCAATGATAAATGCTTTATTAAAATAGCCACCATTTAAAATTCCTATTGTTTTCTCTTTTGTTTCTCATCATACAGGGCCAAAAAAAAGGAGATAGCAGTAATGATTCTGGTAGGGCATGGGACTGAATACTCCTTTCATCTCCAATATGTTCCCTCTTCTTGTGGATTTAAACATCTAAAAATATATTTTAGAGATAGACATGTAAAGGTCAATTTAAGGTTATTTTTTGTAATAACTGAGAGTGATTGACGGAACAATGTGAATATAAACATTTTCGAGTCAAACAGAGGAAGTAATTGGTTAATAAAAGTGAAAATAGATAGCTGCTTAAAATGTGGATCAAAAACAAAAAATAATCAGTGCCAGATTAGAAAAGCTAAATTGGAGGAGGAGGAATTCATCTATTCAGAAAGAAGTCTGGAAATCCAACTCAATCCAATCTGTACTGATTGAGGGCCGACCATGTGTAAGGTGTTGTGTTGTGTGCAACAGGAATAGGAAAAAAGAATTAAAACTTGACTTCTGTCTTCAAGAAAGTATAGTATAGGAAAGCATTTAAGAAGTACACAGCAGAATATGGCCAATCTTGCTGAGATTTTTTTTTTCTTTTGACCACTTCTGTGATTTCATTGAAGAAAATTCCTTCTACCAATGCAGATAAGAACCAGCTTAATCAATTAACAAAACCTTTATTAAGTGCCTATTATATGCTTCTAATGTGCTAAGAGCTGGGGATTCAAAAACAGGCAGTCCCTGCCCTCCAAAAGCTTAAACTCTCCAATTTGTTTTAAGAGAATTATCTGGCCACCTGAAAGCTTAAGCTCCTTGTCCAGGCTCACGAAGAGGCGTACAGTTATACAAGGGAAGGCAAAGTTGGAGGAGGAAAGGGTTCTATATTTCAGGGAGGGAATAATAACAACAGCATCAACTACAACAATAATAGCAGCTAATATACACTGTGCTAATTTACACTTATCTCATTTGATCCTCACAATAACTCTGGGAGGGCAAATGCTGCTGCCTGCAGATGAAACAGAGGTTAAATGATTTGCTCAGGATCACCTAGCTAATAAGGGCTTGAGCTGGATTCGAAGCCAGTTCTTCATGCTAGGCCCAGCACTCTATTCACTACGCCACTGGCCTTGGAGGTGGAATTGAATGATAAGTAGGTTTTTGAAAGGTAGAGAAGTGAGATTAAGTTGTTCTAGGGAGAAGAAAGAGCATAATGAAAAGAACTACAGCAGAAAAAAGCACAGGGAGCAGCCAGCAGGCTAGTTGGAATAGAAAAAAGGAACAGAAAAATAGAACAGAATAGAAAAGAATAGAGGAATTACTAGTGAGGGCCTAGTCAGAATTTGGAGGGCCTTGAATGCTAAGCTAAGGAGTTTTCCCTCAGTTCATGAAGCAAACAGAAACCCTGGTTTTGAAAAGCACTATGAGCAGAGCTGAACATGGGGAGGAATCTAGCAGGAGCCACAGAAAATGACTTAAGAAGCCTTAAGAAGGCTTCATTTGGGATGTTTTCAAAAAGTCGACTTACGTTGGCTCCCGCTTCAAGAAGAGTCCTGGCGCATGCGACATGATCTCCCAGACAGGCTTCATGCAGTGGAGTGACATGGTCGATGGTCACTGTGTTTACATTATATCCCTAGATGTGATACAAAGAATTTTCAAAGATGAGAAGGAAAAAATTTAGCCAGAGGACCTCTGTTAAAGAGATCTGAGACTTCCAAGGTTTCAGAGCAGCAGGGATTATTTTGTCCCCAAAGAAACAATGCTTCATGAAACATTTAAGTTAAATTGAGACAGTGCACATAGTAGGTGCCAAATGTTAATTCCTCCACCCCCACCCCCATCAGAATGAGCTATATGACAACTTGAACTAAAAACTTTTTTTTTTTCTGAGACAACTGGGGTTAAGTGACTTGCCCAGGGTTACATATATCATATATATGGGGTTTTCTTGGCAGTGTAAATGGAGTTTTTGTTGTTGTTTGTTTGTTTTTTGCTGAGGCATTGGGTTTTAGTGACTTGCCCAGGGTCACCCAGCTAGAAAGTGGAAGTGTTAAGTGTCTGAATCCAGACGCTCAGGTCCTCCTGACTTCAGGGCTGGTGCTCTATCCACTGCACCACCTAGCTGCTCCTGTGGCAGCACTTTTCAAACCAAGGCTTGGTTTGAGTCCAACTATGAAGCTAATACTTTGGGGAAAAAAATACCATGGATATGTGCCCTGTTCCTTTAACTGTCTCTAACAGAATGTGATGGTTCTGTTTAGTGTCCTTTAGGTATTTGCTGAAAATCAGAAGTGTTTAATTCTTTAAAAGTAGGATGCTTGAGAAATGCCCTTCAACTGTTAATGTATATTATATTGTCTTTAAATGCAACATGATATAATCTTAACAAAATTTGACATTTTAAAAAATGTGTCTGGTGATCTTTGGGTTTCCATAATTTTTTTCTCTCTTTTTCTTGCCCTAGAGGATGAGGAGAGAGTGCTTCTTGGTGATTGTTTCTTGGTTCAGTAGGGGCTATAATATATGATTATGGTGCTCCAGGCAATCCAGGAGCAAATCTCATATGTGTCATCCATTTCTTTTTCAATTACAAGAAAAGCAAAATAACTGAAGCATTCTTTAGCTCTAACAATAAGCAAATTTTATTCAGAGTAACTGTAGACTTGGTGACCTCCTCTTAGATTGCCCAAAGAATGAAATTTTTCCATGTTTAGAGATGATAAGGACCTTAGAATTCACTAAGCCAACCCCATCATTTTATAAGTGGATAAAAAGCTGATGATGCTGAAATTAATGGTTCACTTAAGGCCATATAGCTAATTACTGGCTAAGTGAGGACTAGAAAGAACCTAGCTTTACTACTGTATTTGGTCTCCTCATACCACCAAGTGGTAGGATGGCCTAGGGGGAGGACTATTGGACTTGAAAGCTGAGTGACCTGAAATCTGCCATTTATTAGCTCTGTGATGGGGGAGGGGAGACATAAAGCTCTCTAAAACTCAGAATTGTCATCTGTTAAATGCCGTTAATAATGTTTGCAACTAACCTGTCTTGCCAGGAGTCTCTCCCTACTCCAGTCCATACTCCCAAATAATTGTCCTAAATGCAGGTCTGACCATGTCACCCCACCTTCTCAAGAAATTCCAGTGGCTCCCTCTCAACCTCCATGATCAAATATAAACTTTTCCATACCCCTATCACCCTCTCATTCTTCCAGTTTCTTACACTTCACATCCCCTCCCACCCTATTCCCTCTAGTTACTGTTCTAACAAGACCATCTCTTGACTGGATGGCCTTCTTCCATTTGTGTAATATTATTCCTTTTCATCTCTGCTTCTTGATTTTCCTGGCTTCCTATAGTCCCACCTAAAGGGACTGTTACAGGAGGCCTTTCCTGTTTCCCCTTAATTCTGGTGCCTTCCTTTTATTGATTATTCCAAAATTATTCACTACATAGCTTGCTTGCACATAATTATTTTCATGATGTCTTCACATTTTAATTGTAAGCTCCTCAAGATCTTATATTTTGTTGTTGTTGTTTTTGTTATTTTAATCCCTAGAGCTCTGCTCTGTGCTTCATGCATAGTAGGCACTTAACAAATATTGATTGATTGATTGAAGTACCGTATATGTGTGCTGATACCAAAGCTATGGTTGAAGCAGATGCAGATGCCTATATTCGAAAGCAGAGGTTGAAGAAGTTAAACAACAGACTTTGGGCTAAATATCTTCATTCTTTCAACCAATCCTGCTAAAATATGATATGGAATCCCTTTGCTATCCTAATCTAGTCTAAATGTGTTTATTAAAATATGACACCCAGAACTCTTAACAAAGTATTCCAGATTCAGTCTGACCAATGATTAATAGCAATAATAATGATACAGTTTTTAAGAGCATTTTAAGGTTGGCAAAGCATTTTATATATTATTTCATTTGATTCTTACAACAATCCTGGAAGGAAATTGAGGCTTAGAGTGATTTTGCCCAGAGGAAAAGAATTGAAGGAAAGAGAACAAAACTTGGTTTTAAATATAAACAAAGGCTACCAAGTTATGTCATGAATTAGACTTGTTTTTCCTGGTCCTAGAGAACACAACTAAGGCCAGAGGAGGGAAGTTACAGAAGTAGATTTTAGCTTAACAGAATAAAAAACTTCCTAATAATCAGAGTTGTCCAAAATTTGTTTGAAGAAAATCATCATTTCAGGAGTTCATCATTTCAGCAGAAACTGGTTGAGCACTTAAGAGTTTTCTGTACAGATAGGGGTCAGACTAGATCAAACAATCAATATTTTTTTTAAGTATCTATTAAGTTCCAGGTACTGTATTAAGTGCTAGGGATACAAAAAGGGTCGAATGTCAGACCCTGCCCACACGGAGCTTATAATTTAATGGAGGAGCTTACCCTATAGCCTCTTCAAACCATCAGAGGCCATGATTCTGAATGTTCTGAATGCCTAGCACATACAGAATACTCAACAAAGTACTTCACAAAATAGAAATAGGATTATGTTTTAAAGGATTCACATCATCTCTTACCTGTGACAGTAAAGTCTTCAAAGCAAGTAGACGGCCTTGACTTGCTGCTTCATGGAGGGGTGATCGATCTGCCCAAGAACCTACCAAAAACAAACAAACAAACCAATTAGTAAGCAAAAATTCATGAGTAAAATTTTAATCCCTATTAATTCTACATTATCCTTAGGGAGAGAGATTTAGGAGGCAATAAAGTGTCCCAAATATCTTTGCTTGTCTTGGAGGATCCTGGATTAAGCTATTCCAAAGTTTGCTATAATTTTCTAGATATGTTCCCAAATTGAAAAGGATCTGTTAGGATCAGACTTCTGCTAGGCCTACTTACTTTAGGGACAAAACTTAGAACCATAGGAACCATCACCTGAACATTCATCAGTGTGCTGATTTTGCTGAAGAATTTCTCGGTTGTTAAAATTTAGTGATTTACATGAGAAAAAAGCACTTCCCCACAATAATTGGGACTGGTTAAAAAATAAAAAAGCAGGTCAACAGAATAGATTAGATGAAGAATCAGAAACAATGAAACTCAATAATCCATTATTCAACAAACCTTACCATACAGATTATTTAAGGGGGAACAATTGCTGGGAAAAATGGTTAATTAGTCTGGCAGAAAATAGTTTCTAGAACAACATTTTATGACAAATTCTACATTAAATTTGAAATGGAAATATGACCAGAACATTGAAGCAGCAGATAATATATTTTTCACACTTGAGGGTAAGGGACAAATTTTTAATCAAACAAGGGATTAAAGAAGTTACAAAATGTAAAACAGACAATTTGAATTACATGAAATTGAAAAGCTTCTTTTGCAAGAACAAAATTAATGCAACTAGAGTAATAAGCAGCATCAATTTGTATTAAATGTCTCTGAAAGGATCTGATATCCAAGATATATAACTAACAGACTACATTGTCTAACTAACAGAAATACATTAAGACCAAAACCCATTCACCAATATTAAGTTCCTCTGAAAGGAAAGGAACAAATATTTCTTAAAACAAAATTATAAATTATTAACAATCCGATGAAAGAATACTCCAAAGCACTAATGATAAAAGAAATGCAAGTTAAACTTTAATCCCTCAAATTTTACCTTATATACAGCAGATTGTCAGGTGACAAAATATGGTAATAATCAATTTTGGAAGGGCTGTAGAAAGACATTTATACTACTATACTATACTAATCCAATCACCCTGAGTAGTAAATAATAACAATGTAAGGGAAAGTATTCCATTGCTAGGCATGTACCTCAAAGAGGTCAATGACAAAAACAAAGACCCAAACACACTAAAATATTTAGAATTGCACTTTTGTGGTAGCAAAGAACTGGAAACAAATTAGATACTCATTATAGATGGACATGGACAAGAGTTGTACAAAATGAAGAAGACATATGACATCCACAGCAAAGGAAAGAATCCATATAAGTGAGATGATTAATACATTGAAATAGTAAAACAAAGCATCTAAATCTATAGCATCAGTTTTATATTCTGATGTTGCTTCACTCTGTTCTTTTGGTTCCATAAAAAGCATGCATCTTTATGGAATTTCTGACTAGTTTAAACCTGATTTAAGTCGAAAATCACTCAGCTTTCAAGACACTACAGATAAAAAAAAAAGATTCCGAAAACACAGTTTATTTTTTGTTTATTTTTTTCCCTATTTTTTTTTTATTTTAAGCTTTTTATTTGTATAACATATGTATGGGTAGTTCCCCAACCTTGATCTTTACAAAGCTTTCCAATACAAATTTTACCCCCAGTCCCCTCCCCTCCCCTAGATGGCAGGAAGTCCACTACATGTTAATAATGTTGAAATGCTTGAGAAGTTATGCAAGAAATATCCTATCTACAAGAAAAAAAAAAGAATCAGAGAAAGGCAACACAATGCAAGCAAATGTCAATAGAGATCATGAAAATGTTACGTTGTGGTCCATATTTCATGTCCCTCTTTCTGGGTGTATATGGTAAACACAGTTTATAAGAGAATCATAAATTTATAGTTGGAAGGGACCTTGATTCTATTTAGTTCAATACCTTCACTTTATAGCTAAAGAGTTGAGATACAGAGAAACACTTTTGTAGGCTTCACACTGTATCAGTAGCAGCATGTCCCTGAGAAAATTGACCTATGAGACCCTTCTAGTAGTCCTAAAGATTACAGGCCTCTCTGCCCATCTGGTATGTGGACTCCATAAAAGCAGGATTATAAGGGTTTTTTGATCCTAATATATTTCTATTAATCGTTTATATATCTTGGATACCAGCTCCTTTCAAAGACATTTAATAAATACAAAGACTTCCCCCCCTCCCATTTGACTTCCCTTCTTATTCTAGCTGCATTAATTTTGTTCTTGCAAAAGCTTTTCAATGTCATGTAATTCAAATTGTCTCTTTTACATTTTGTAATTGCCTCAATATCTTATTTGTTTAAAAGAGGAAGTGAAATCCTTTTCTTTCTTTAGTATTAAATCTTTAGAACAGGGATTCTTAGTATGGAGTCCATAGACTTATGAAGAGATTCTGGAGGGCCCATAAACTTAGATTAGAAAAAAAAATTACATCTTTATATTCTTTTTCTTCTTTTTATAAAAAAAAACCCAGCTTTTTATTTTTGGCAAATACATGCAAGGATAATTTTCAACATTCACCTTTCCAAAATCTAGTGTCCCAAATTTTTCTCCCTTCCTTCCTCCCCACAAATAATCCAATTTAAGTTAAACATCTTTATTTTCACTAATTTAGCATTTCTTTTAATTATTTAAAAACAATATCCTGATAAGAAGTTCATAAACCTCTTTTTACAGATTGTAAAAAAAGGATTCATGACATAGAAGGGATCAAGAATCCCTGCTTTCAAAGGTCCTAACAGACTTAAGTAAACTCTGTGGGAAACAGGTTCAGGGATACATAATACAGATTTTTTCTTAAAATTATATCATTTTAGTATTAACAAACCACTTCCTAGATTGGGATACTGCATGGTAAAGGAAACAAGAAAATCTAGTGTATCACCAGAACTCAACTTTTCCATACAGAAAGTGACATTTTAATTTTTACCCGTTTCATAGCTTGATTCTTAACCAGCTATTTCCCACCATTTCCTTCTTATTAGCAATTGCTTAACTTAACAACTGCTTAAGTAACAGCTGTAGGGTAGAGCTTGAATAAAACCAAACTGACACCTATTTGAAGGAAGATTTTTGTTTTTATCCTTAAAAGGTCATTGTACACTGGATAGTAATAGGAAGCACGCCAGCAGCTGGTTCCCTTCCTAAAGGAGGCTCCAGCAAAGAGTGGCTGACCCTGTTGCTACCACTGCTTGAGTAACAGCAGATTTTGGCAATGTTTGCCCACTTGAATTATCTCCAAGAATGTTATTACAATTTATGGTATTAGTGGTGGGGAGAAGAGGAATGGATGCTTCGAAGTTCTTTTTCTGAAGAAAATCAGAACTTTCTGGGTATCAACAGGCCCTATGACATTTGTGAGGTGGAATCTGACAATGGTGAATTTGATCAGAAACACAAGGCTGCAGTTGGCAATAGTAATTGCAAAAAATTTTCAAAGCAAGTTTCTCAGATAAGGCCTCAATTCTCAAACATAGAGGAAACTGATTCAAATTTGTAAAAAATAAGAGCCATGCCCCAATTGATAAATTATCAAAAGATATTAGTGTGCCCAAAGGGCTACAAATTCAAGCATATTCTTTAGCCTAATCACATCCCTACTAAGCATGAATACCAAAACAGATTTTTTAAAAAAAAAGGAAAATAACTTATGTGTAGAAAAATATTCATAGCATCTCTCTTAGGGAAAAAAATGGAAATTGAGGGGATGCCCACCAATCAGAGAATGTGGTATGTGTTTGTAATGGAATATTATTGTTCTATTGGAAATGATGAGCAGGAGGCTCTAAGAAAAAAAACAAAACAATCTGGAAAGTCCTCCATGATTCAAGCAAAGTGAAATGTACTGTATATATAGCATAATAGTGATATTCTGGAATAACTAGCTATAAGACTTTGTTATTCTTAGTACAACCATCCACAACTACTCTTAAGATGAAAGACTATAATGAAAAATCCTATTCATACTCAGAGAAGGAATTGTGTCTGAATACAGATTGAAGCTTTCTCTCTCTCTCTCTCCCTCTCCTCTCCCTCTCCTTCTTCCTCTCTTTCTTCCTCTCTCTCTTTTAAACTTAATTTTTCTTGAGGGTTTTTATTTTAATTAGGGTGGGAGAGCTATATTTTCTTTCACAACTTGAATTTTACAGAAATGTTTTGCATACTCACAAGTGGTTTCTTAATTGTGGGTGGGGATAAAGTTAGAACTCAAAAATTTTAAAAACAAATATAAAAAAGATTTTTTAATATAATGGGGAAATTAGTAAATAAACAAATCAAATACAAAAAATTTTTTAAAAAAGAAACATCAGACTGAGTGAGCTCCTTTTTCTATGAAAAGTTAAGTCTAATAGATAAAGTTATGGGGCTTGGGAGTCAGGAAAACCTGTCAAATCCTATTTGAGATACTTTATGGCTATGTGACCCTGAACATGTCACTTAACTTCTATGGGACTCAATTTCCTCATTTGTAAAATGAAGGGGATTGGCAGTGGTGATGTCTGAAAGCCTCTGCAACTCTAAATGTATGATCATATAGAAACTAGTTATTTCTCTGTAGCTTAAAGAAATTAAAACAACTTCCCCAAATCTTCCAATTCTGGTGTGAATCTCCTCCATCAAAATTCTGTGGACCTGAGCTACTTCTGAAGAACAATTTTCAGTCATTTCAAAGTCTGATGAGAACAGTAGGATTCCATGGAACATAATTTGGGAAATGGTAGTGTAAAGTAAGGACTCTGAAGTCTTAGAGGTGTATGTCTGTTTCCCTGGTGATAGGGGCTTATCGCCCAATTTAAAAGTGAGGGATTTATTTTATCTTTTCTTCTTTGAACTCCCTACCTTAGACAGTTATTCTGACAAATATGTTCTATAGAAAATAAAGGTGAGCAGTGAGTTACTGTTCTGTGGAATAGAAGGCGGCTCAGATGAACAGTCAATTTGTTTACTCAGTTATTACCTAGATATGAACCAAATCAAAACTGAGGGGTAGGCAGTTCAGTAATTGCACTGAATTCCTTTGGGTTTTTCTTAGTATTTCATTTTTTATTTCAATTTTCCTTAAGTAAAACCCTATATTTCAAATGTAATTTTCAGGAGGGTCAGAAATCATCTATTTTGTACCAGGATAGGAATTGAGATTTATACAAGAAACTGGAAATATGGAGAGTAATGGTCTGAAAGACATATCGAGGGATGTGCTGCCACTGGCTTTCACAAGCTTAGGATAACAAGTGATTGTTAAATTGTTAGTGTAAGCAATTAAACCTCAGAAATCTGCAAATGCAATAAATAAGACCTTGATCTACTGTTTTGTTAATTGCCTAGACTTAAGTGATGGAAAAAATGTTAATAATGCAAATGAAACTTAAAAGTATGTTGTCTGTACCAGCATACCACTCGTGTGTGTGTATGTATGTGTGTGTGTGTGTAAAACTCACAGGTGTGAAGTCACAGATCTCAAATGATCATAGTATTCAAATGATAACTTGAATTATCTTCCAAAGAAGGCTGTGGTGAAGATAATGTAGATTAAAAACTTTTTTTTTGGGGGGAGGAGGTCAATGGATAGAGCACTAATGGGAGAAAGCATTAAAAAAGTTCCTAGTTAGCCACTAATTAGCCAAAGAATAGAATTCATGAGAAATCACCCAGTTTCAGTGTTCTGGTTAATCAAAGATTACTGTTACTAATTTTTGTGGGGTTCAGTGCAATGCAAAACCCTGTCAGGTAACAAGCATATCAGTAAATATTTCATGACTGATGGGATTTTTTAGACCTACTAAAGTGGAAAATTATAGCCTGAATATTTAAAATATTTTTAAAATAACCATTGTGATGTAAGTTCCATTTTGAGAACTGCCATGGTTAATTTTCAGTCTCCATAGAAAAATGGTTTTTAAAAAATAAAGGGATCTGGTAAATAAAGTGAAAAATGATTCATAAGCACCTGGCTCTTGTTTATACAATTTGATTGCACTGAGAAAATTTCAAATGATATATTAATTACCCTTTTTTTGAGAGTGTTTCTCTTATTAAAAAAAATAAGGCTCAGAAATTGGCACATCAGTTTTCATCAAAAATAAATAAATAAAGCCTATTTATGATGGAAATTACATTAAATTACAGAATAACATATTGATGCTAAGTCTTTGAAAACTTGTTTACATGACATTTGAGCACTGAAAAAAAAAGTTACTTAACTTGCCAGGACCACATAACCAATGTGCATGTGTAAGATGGGCCTCAAACAGAGCTTGTTGGCCAATGCTCCATTCCTTACTCCATGCTGCCTCTAGTGAATCCTTGGCAAAACTACCAAGTCCATTCACAAAATATTCATGAAGTGCTTGCTATATAAAAGATACTGTGCTTAATAAATAATAACTTAAATAATTAATTCTAAAGTATTCTTGTTAATGAAAAATACATATTGTAATTATGGCATTTGTTAAGGCTGGTATTTTTCTTATGTTGTCAAAATTGGATCGATTTAATTATCTCTAAATTAGAACTACAAGATAGTGTGCAGCATCATTCTATTCCATTCATATAATTTACTTTTCCATTGTCTCGACCCAGTGTGGCACTAATCAGTTATAGCCCCCCAAAAATGATAAAGGCAAAATGGTGATTTCTCCAAATATTCCTTCAGGGACCATTATGAAGATCTGAAAATGACAGTAGGTCTACTCATGTTATTTGTAGGGTTTTCAGTCAAAAACTTTGGGTTTGACTTCTTTACAATATCAGTGTGGTCTGCAGGCACGAACAATTATTAAAAAGAACAGGAGAAAGTATTTGATTTCACTCCTCAAGCCACTCCCAGATTTTTTCACATGTTGCCTGCCTTATAACTTGATTTGGATTCTCCATCTCTAAAATTTAAAATATCTCCATGGGTCTGTGATGCTATATTTGGTATTATATCTGGGAGCACTCTTTTCCATTGTCAAGGATGGATAAAGAACTGGATATAGCAATAATAACAATAAAAACATATTGAACTTGATGGGCAGAAGGGCACATTTCCATAAACCTGAAGTGACATTTTTATAAGGACTTCTAGAGAATGGGAGCATTACCATAAGCTCCCAGGGGCTAGTCAAACTGGCATCAGGTTGCAAACCCATAAGTCTGTTATTCTGTGTTCTAGAGTTCTCTCAGTACTCTACAGGTAACTAGGTGGGGCAGTGGATAGGTAACAAGGTGATGGCCTAAGTTCAAATGTGGCCTCAAGACACTTTCTAGCTGGGTGACTGGGCAAATCACTTAATCTCTTTATGTCTAAGTTTCTTCAACTGTAAAATAGGAATAATAATAATAGCAAGATTATGTGAGGATCAAATGAGATAATATATGCTTATTTTCCTCTTCTCCCCTATTACTTCCCTATATTCTCAGAGATAAATGATACATTCTCAGGGACACAGCTGAGTTGGTGGAAGAAGGCAGGGGGGATCTAAAAGATATAAATAAAAAACAGCATATATTGACCACTCAAAGTATTTTCAGCACTCAAATAAATGAAATTAATTACACAAAGTCAGCAAGTAATTTTTAAATCTATTTAGGCTAATGATTGACAGCTTGCTACTCTAAAATGTTATTTAACATTAAAGAGGACAAAGCTACATAAATCTAATAGGCAAATAAATTATAGCATATTTATTGTATATATTTGTACACACATACATAAAATCACTGAAACACTACCCCCCCAACATTTTTCTATTTGTTTCTAGCTCTGTTTGCTATACTCAAATACTACTTTTCCCTCATATATACTTCCCAGGCACCCATTAGGAAAAAAATGCCTGTCATTAACATGTGAGAATCAAATGATGTTCTATCCCATTCCAAGTTCTATTTTGTATCTTGGCCCTCCCTTCTCCCCTCCAAGAATACCCAAGCATAGCAGCTATTGGGTTCTGTTCAACTAGTACAGCACCAAGTCTGTAATTAGTTTCAATTCTAATAAGCTTCATGCTATAAGCATTCACCCATCTGCCCAAGATAGATACACTATAAACCTGTAAAATAATCAAAGTTTCAAAGTTCCATTTTCCCTTGACCAGGTGAAGATTACTAGATTCTTCTCCTTAAGCATAATATCAAAGTTTCCAGAGGAACAGTTTCTCCTGCACCTCCTCTTTTTCCAATTTAACTTGATAACAGGAAACTTTAAATTTTATCCATTTAGGATAAATGACTCAAAATGGAGTAATTTTAACAAATAACGGCTGTTTTCAAAATGCTAATCGAGCCCCTACTGTTCTGGTCTCTCTTGAAACTACATAGGAGGTAATTCTGACTATATTTAGAAACAACACTGGTTCCAGGCCATCTGGTATATAATTTAACAGGGAACAGCACTCTGCACTGTTCTGTAAACATCACCTTTCTAGAATAAAAACATCCACGTGAATAGAAATAATTTTTACCAGGGTCCAGGCCGTACCTAAATCTCCATCTCCCCACGGCACTTCAAGCCAGCCACTATTTAGGTAAAGCCGACTCATACTCTATGAAAATAAAAATCTCTTGCCGTTTGCTAGCCAGTTTCCGCCATCCTGTTAAGGAGACAGGCACTCAATTTAATATGGCCTTTCACCTCATGAACCGTCGCTTGGAAAAACAACAACAACAACAACCCTCTGAATGAATACACATTTGGAAAATACTGATCATCTTTTATCTTATTTACAAATTATTCCTGATGATGACTAGTTTTACAGAGTTACTCCATGGTTACTATGAAAACTGGATTTCTTTTCATTCACTTAATTCACAACTTGGTTCCTCCCCACAAAGCAAGGTGGAGAAAAATGTCAGGTTCATTCCAGGGAAGGGCAATCATTTCTTACTCAGATTACAATCTGTCACAACCATTTGGTTCTAGCTTTCTCACAGGAAAAGGGATAATACTTGTCTCACTGAGGCTTTAGAGGGATTTGTGCATCCAGGGTAGATGGCCCTCATCAGCTAGGGCAGAATAGAGTATTGGAATTGAAGTCCTAGGTTCAAATCTTCCCTCAGATACTTACTAGCTATAGAACTCTGGGCAAGTCAATTAACCTTTGATAGGTTCAATTTTTTTCAATTGTAAAAACAGAGATGATAATAATTATGAGGATCAAATAAGATTTATACATATAAACATGTGTATGTATTTATGTATATTTATACATACAGAAATACTGTTAAGTACCAAATTGTACATTAAAAAATACATATAAATTAGGGACCAAAACTTAAAGTACTACGTAAAAGTTAGCTAATTATTACATTGTGATGAGGATTCTTTCCTTCGTATGAGTTAGATTTGATGGACACAAAAGTCCTTTCCTATTCTAGAATTCTGGGATATGATTTAAAGAATACTTTTCAAAACCAAGACTTCAATCACCTTTACATTCTCACAGAGCTAGAACATTTCTCATTCTGAATTAGTTGGCCTAACTGGTTTGAATACAATGCTAATGATCTCACAGGCTGGTCCCTTCTTGGTCCAGATTATTGGTTTTCTTCCATGGATTGACTATGTCCTTGACACTGAGACGATCTTGTAAATGAAGGTCAGGTGTAGCATGTGGGAGGATTATTGTGATCAATTATAACCAACTAAGCAAATCTAAAAGCATATGTTTTACACGTTACATGATATGCCCCATAAAGCGGCAATTTATGGATGTATATACAATATATATCATATATCTGTGGAAAGAGCACTAAGCATAGTCAGAGAACTTGGATTCAAATAAATAGCTTCTGAGGTCTCTTCCAGCTCTACAGCTATCTACTGCACTATGATACTCTACCAAAGCTGGATTTCAATTATCACTGTGGCCAGGAAGTGACCCCAGGGAACTCAAAATCCACAACAGCAGAGTTTGAGCTCTTGCAAGCATTGCTCCTTTGGAGACTTGGATAACTGATGCTCCAGGGAATGGGTTGTATGTCTATTGCCTGAGGGACAACCTAGATTATTTCTTAGAGACTCATCACCATAAAGTTCATTACTGGCTTATGGATTTCTTTTTGACATTGCAACCAAATGCCATAGTCATCATATGGGGGATCAGATGCAGAGATGGGCCAGCCACCTCCACCAACTGCCACACACAGGATGGTCAAGCCAACCCAGCTGAAGGAGAGACAGGAGCCAGCAAGGACCAGGCAAGTCAAACCACTTCCATAAGACCCTGAGGAGCTTGAGCCCAAGAGCCTCTGAGATAGCAATGCTTCCAGATCAATGCTCTCAACTAAAATCCTGGGAAATACACCTGTGTGGGGAACACCAGCCAATGGCAAAGTGGGAGCTACAGCCACAACTACTGAAGACCCAGTAAAGAAAGTCCTTCACACCAAAAACCTGGCGCTGGCAAATGGTTCAGCATCAGAAACTCGAGATCATTTTATCAGTGGAAATGACACTAATAAAAAGGCATCAACCTTTACTTTATAATTACACCTTATCGATTCATTAATGTTTGTGTTGTCATTCATGTACAAAGATGCTACTGTCATTAAAAAGTTTTGTGCATGTTATTATTTTAAAAAAGACCAGAGGTAGAATATCAATTTGTGTAACTATCTGGGAACTACCTAGGTAAACAATTTGTTCGAGGTCACACATCATTGGAAAGCTTCAGAAACTGAATCTGAAAGTAGGTCTTATTAAACTCAAAACTCTACCATGTCATGTTGCTGCTAAAAAAAAAAAAATCATATTAATCAGAAGAAATCCATTACCTCTACTAGAAATACTGGCCCATTACCAAAAGAGGGTGGGGCCTGATTAGTTAACATTTATACAGCAAAATCACAGAATCATTCCAGTTGGCTATTTTTTCAATTCACTACAAACCTCAAACTATCCAGTTTCAAAGCCTAAATGCCATTTTTACCTAAGGCAGATTTAGGAGTTTAATTATATTGGTCACTGTCCCTGAAGTTCCAGATTTCAGACTGTTCCTAAGTCCTAAAAACGCCATGGATAAGTAATATTTGATATCTGTACTCTCATTCCACTTTCCCAAAATTCACTTTGCTTCATATGTTCACCCTGTATCTATCTGCCTTGGAGTGGTGAGAACTGAGTCAGCATCTTTAAGGAATTGGGGTAATTGAGCTGGGCTATTATATACATCTGCCCACAATTGTTACTGTTGGAATACACACACACACACACACACACACACACTTTCTGGCTCCTTTCAGAGGCAAATTGATTTAAATGTGCATCCACGAATAAGAGTAATGTCATTGAGATTTGTATAGATTTGAAAGGAACTTCAACTTATTATCATCAATGCCTTGTTTCTCTGACCTTTCATTTACCATTCTTACTTATCTAATTAAAGGTATTGCACTTAAAGAGAACAAGTGGCAAATAATAATTTGCTGTTTCATCTGAAAGAAAAGAAAATAAATCAAGAAAGTGTGACTTTCCACAGGAATATTCAAGACAAAGGGAACAGTATCTGTAAAGACCCTCACCAGAAAACAGTATGAAATCTGAGAGAAATTGGCAAACAAATCTTCCATTATGGATAATTGATTCAGTTAAGTTCAGCTTTCATTTTAACCAAAATATCGGATTCACTCCGCCCACATACCTTTGTTTATATAAGGAAAAATACAGAGATGCGTTTTCTCTTGCTTTGTTTTACCCAATTTTTGATAGAGATGAATTTGGACAGGAAAAATTGTTATTTCTATATATCAGTGATTCTCAAAATGTGATCTGTAGACTCCCTAGGGGGATTCAAACATCCTTTCCAGGAAACTGAAGTTCAAAATTATGTTCCAAATAATACTAAGACATTATGTGACTATTAAAATACTCTTTCTTTTTCCAATTACATACTATTGAGGCCAAATTTTCTTCATAAACTTCAACCAAAAAAAATTGCAACAGATTGAACACAAAAGCAGATAAAAGGATCTAGCTACATTCTATTAAGCCAGACAAAGAGATTTGCAAAAATATATTTCAAAAGGTCAGTCTTCTCACTGAAGTTTTTTTTAAATTTTCCTACTTTTCATTTTAAAAAGTTAAAAATGAATTTATTATTTTTAAATGAATTAATTTTTAAAATGTTTTCATTTCAAATAAAGAGATAGAACTTACATAAACAAAAGCTTTTTCAGGCCTCAATGATTTTAAGGAGTCCTTTAATACAGATAAATGTTCAGATCTTTATCTCTAACCTGATTGGGCTCCCAAGTTGGAAGCTACCAGCTGGATATATTCATTTGGCTCCCCCAAATTAAAACTATCCAAATCAAACCAATCATTATTATTTTTCTCTTTAAAGCTTCTGACAACAATGTCTTTATTCATTACCCTAGGCTACATCCAGGGTCAAAAATCAGGAATCTTAAATGCCAGAATGTTATGTATACACAACAAGTTCTAATTCTCAAAGTATTGTCATTCATTGCTAAATTTTTACAGACATCATCCTCTTTAAACTGCCCAGGACAGGGATTCTTAATCTTTTGTGTATAGAAGCTTATGGACTCCTCATTATAATAATGTTTTTAAATAATTGAATTTAAATAAATCCAAGCCCCTCCTATAAAATAGCAGTGTGATCCTGGGCAAGCATTTAACATTTATAGGGTCTCTGTAGCAATTTAAATAAATTGTTAAATTTCTATTAGAGGTCAGTGGAAACATTTTCCCCGACTCAACCTCATAACCCTTACTTTTGAAGGGCAGAGAAAATCCAGGTGTTATTATCTCACTTTACAATTTTGGAGAAATTGAGTAATTTTGCTCAATATCCTACCGCTAGTGAGAATCAGAAATAGGGCCGGAGTCCGGGTCTTCTCATCCCTTAGGCAGTGGTCTTTCCATCAGGCCAAATTATCCTCTTGCAAATGTGACCATCCAAGGGCTAAATCTTTGTGATCTTCAATCTCTCTGTGGTCTCCCTGTGTCCAGCCCCCTCCCTATTTCCTTGACAACAATACTGGTAAAATACCACCAGATCAGCCTTCCTTTTGATTGTGTTACTTCCCTAATCGATGGCTCATGGTTCCCCATGAGTGTAAGTCACCTAACCTTAAAATTCAAGATCTGCCATAGGATGGATCCCACTCATTCTCTCTATATAGCTCTCTCTCTCTCTCTCTCTCTCTCTCTCTCTCTCTCTCTCTCTCTCTCTCTCTCACACACACACACACACACACACACACACACAGAGCTTGTGCTTTCCACACCTTTGTTCATGGTGGTTCCTCTACCTGGAATACTCCTTTAACTTGTTAAAATCCAAACATTCTTCAATAATGTGCTCAAATGATCCCTCCTTCTTGAAACATTTCCTGAAGTCCTCAGAACCTTCACAGATCAGCTAGGTGGCGCGTGGATGAAGCTCTATCAGGAAGACCAGAGTTCAAAACCAACCTCAAATACTTCCTACCTGTATGGCCTTGAGCAAACCACATAACCTTTATTTGCCTCAGTTTCCTCATCTATAAAATGGGGATGTAATAACACAGAGTTGTTATGAAGATCTGATGAGATAATATTTGTAAACACAATAAACGTTTGCTCCTTCTCCCCAATAATCCTTTTATTTATTTTTTTGGTAACTATCCATCTCTCTCTACATATAAATATGTATCTATAGATATCTCTGTCTATCTATCTATATTCTATCTTTCTATATCTGCAGATCTTTGTCCTCTACTAGACTGTAAGTGTAAGGGAAAGGATTCCAATACTTTTTAAAGTTATCTCCCACCACCTGTGCCCTGAATTGCTTACTACCTATTTGTAGAATGAATGTAGAAAAATAGTTAAATTGACCAGCTCCTAAAAAGTAATGAACAGATGACTGTATTTTGTAGCCTGAATACACTTTTCTACAACTTGATGTCATGTATATATTGACATTTGCAAAATAATAATGGGATCTGTTTGTCAGTCTTTTCCAACAAATGGGTATCAGGCCTTAGTGATATTGTTTTATTATTATTTTAGTTAATTTTATTATCAACAGTAATGAAAAACCTTTTTAAAATACAAAATATAATAGTTCTCCAAAAATTATGGAGCAGTGATTTTCAGTATGCCTCTTTTCCATTTGCCCAGAAGAAAGGCTGAATGAACAATAGCAAAAAAAAATTTCCTTTACTCTACCCCTATTTGTAATCTAACAGGACACCATCTCCTCCTCCCAGAATCTGACTCATCTTTTTCTTCACTGTTGCTTAATTATTTTATTTTTCCCCATGGAAAATTACATAAACTATTCCTGTGATTTGCTTGTGTCTAATTACTGAGCTAAATGCCTCTATTTTTTCCTCTTGCTTTCTTTGAATTGTAAATGGTTTCCCCAGTTAGTTTACTTGATTTCTTCCTTTTGTAATCATTAAAGTAGGAGTAAGAAAATGGAAGAGAAAAACAAACAACAACAAAAAACCCCCCATAATCCTGCTTTATTAGACACTCATTACCAGAAGGCCGCCCATTGAGTGGTTCGTTGAGGGAGAACCCCACATCAATTAAAGCAGGACGTCTTTAACAACCTCAATGAAGTGAGCTTGTCTTTCCCAACCAATATTAAAAACATACCCTTGGTGTCCAGACAAAAGAGTGATGCTATTCAGGAAGAAGGGCCTAGGCCCAAGTCTAGCCCCTCATATACTCTAGCAGTGTGATCTTGGGGAAGCACTTAACCTTTATAGCATCTCTAGCAACATTCTAAGACTAGAATTTGAGAGAAATTAATGATTTGTATGAGAGCAGAGTTATGTATACAGAATTCCCTAGGCAAATCATGTGTCCAGAACCCACAAAGGTAAATATTGCTTAAAAATAACAAAAACATACTTGTTGTGTAATCCCTTATAACAATCTTAAATATAAAATTGTCAAGTGGCATTCAAACTTTTGTGTAATTATTGCTGAATTTGTTTGAGCAGTTTACCATTTCCCATTTAGGCCTTTTTCAAACATTTCATTGTTTTCTCCTGAAATAGATAACATTCCAAAATGGTTTTTGTTTTTTTGAAAATAATAGCAGTCTAACTGAAATCTTATTTCCCTAATTTGGTCAGCAGCCTTTATTCATCATATATGTCTCTATTTATATATCATATGTATATATTTCTGTTTAGAATTTTCCATCTGTACAGAGTAGGAAAGCAATTGTAGAAATATTGATGGCTTAGATTATTTTCTTCCTTCCGGGATCCAAATTACACTGGCCCATATTGCAAATCCTAGGAGGGAAGAAGACTTTGTTCCCCTTGCCCCCATTCAGGCTCACCCAGACAAAGGTGACCAGCCGGAATATGTTTGCCACAACCATCAATAATACGCATCCCCACCGAGGGGATGATCAGTCAGCGGATACGTCTTCCGGGTTAGGGGTGCAAGATAAGCAAAACCAAATCCAACCAAACCATTCTTGCCTCCCTGCCCGGAGCCTACGTTTCCGTTCCGAGCCTGCATTCCGGAAAGCATCCCCAGCCCAGAATGAGCGTTTTTTTGCAAAATCCAGGGGACTTGGTCAGGGCCGTGGGAGATGGTGAACGAACTGCTCTACTAACCTTGACTGGTCAGAAGACCCCAGCTAGCCTTTCGCTTGGAGGGGCACTGCTCCCCGCTCTCTAGCCTTCTTTTGGGGAGCATCTGCTGAGCGCCGCTCCCGCACCCCGGGGGCTGGATGTCTGCAGACATTCCGGGGCTCCTGGTCCTTCCAGCTGTGCTCGGGGAGCATCGGGGTACGCGCGGCTGGGCACAAGGAGCCCAGGCCGCGGGATTTCGAGGGACTGTGTTCCCCCTCCCCTGTCCTCCCCTCCCGGTATGTTGGTTGCACAAAAGAGCCTGTGTGCTTACACCACGCAAAGGCCGCGGCACGAAACACGGTCCGGGACCACTTCGGGGAGGGCTAGTGGGTGCGGGAAGGGGGATGGGCAGCAAGCGTTGCACCAGCATCAGCTATTTTTAAAAGCAGGGACTCAGCAGAGCCTCGGCGGGACAAGGGTGGAACCCTGATACCAGAAGGATTTTCTTGGGGGGCGGAAAGAAGGGAGGGAAAGAACCCCACAGAGGAAAGAAAACCGGCCTCCAAGGAAGGAAGAACGGGGGTCGAGTCTGCCTCTGATGCGCATAGCTAAAGACAGCTGTGGGCAAGCCACTGACCTCCCCGGTATCCAAAGTGCTATGCCAGCCTTTTAAAGCACATAGCCTTCTCTGTGCCATCAGGGTGAAGAGACCCGGGGGAGACATTGTGTCATCTAGGTGCTGGGTGACCCTGGCCAAGTCAGTTACTCTTGAGTGACCTAGGGCAGAGTGCCCACCTTTCTCAGTGCCCCAGGTATAGTGTTACTTTGGGCAATACACTCAGCGAGATCCAGGTGACCCGGCCAAGTCAATCACTCACAGTGACCCAGGACAAAATACTTATCTTTCTGTGTCCTAGGTGTTGCGTGACTCTCATAAAAATACTGCCCCCCTTAATGCCGTGGGGTGACCCTTGGGTAAGCTATTTACTCTCTCTGATGTGGACAGCGGGGCGAAACACCCTTTCTGTGCCATGTAGGTTGTATGCGTGATCCTGGCCAAATTGCAACCTTCCCAAGCGTCTCCATTGCGCCCCCGTGAAATCACAGCTCTGCGTCCGAAATAATGAGAGTTCGGAGGGCAGGAGAAAGTAATGAATGGCTGAGGGTGGGGGTGGGCGAAAAATCTCAGCCTGGGGAAGAAAGGAACTATTTTAACTGCCCTTCCTCAGATTCACTCAACAAGTACACTCCATAGGTGAGGTCAGCTGGCCAGCTCTGGCTGTCAACCAATAAGAGGCTTATTTTAGAACTGACTCCAGTCCAGATTCACGGCCTTCTTCCCTGATGTTTTAGTGGGTCACGGGGATCCAGGTTCTGTGCCAGAGATAAAAATTACACAATGAACACATGTTTCAGCTATGTGCCACATAGAGAGAGCGGTTATTTTGGGACGTCATTTCAACACCTTGAAGAAGACAGAAGTCTCTTTAGGTGCAGCTTGCCATACATTTTTAAAAAGCCAGGAAAAAATCTTCACAGGGACAGGGGAAACCTCTGAGACACATGTGACTGCTACTACTTGCCGGTATGTAAAGTTTGAACCAGATACATGGTCTCTGAGTCAAGAGCTGTGACTCATCCTGGACATTACAGCCTGGATTAACTGGACTGTTGATCTTATTACAATAGTGACTTATTTGGGATGTGTTTTGATGGAAAAAGGATATAGGAGGGGGGGTCTTGGCAGAGCTCTAATATATTCTACTATCTATTATTATTATTATTAATACTCTGAAGACTTTACCCACCCTCTGGTGGCATATGCTGATCAAAACAAGGTTTTAAGATTGGTGCTTTCTAATACTAAATTGGAGAAATAACCTTTGGGGAATAAAGCTCCTTTACTTTTTTATTTTTTATTTTTTTGATGTAGTGATGGAACAGAACCTGATTCCATAAGTATGAGGAAATCCTAGTGTGGAAACTCTTTCTGCTGATACAGACTGGCAACTAACAAACAATTTTAGAGAGTTTCCTGGGAAGGCTGATAGCCTAACTGATTTATCTAGGGTCACACAGTTGGAAAATGAGGGCAAAACTTGAATTCCTCTTTACTCCAAGACCAACTTTGAGTCCCTTACAGATAGGATAATAACTTAGAATTAAAAAGCAATTTTAAAGTCATCAGGTTTTCAAACTTCTTTGTCTCACAGATAAGCATACAATTATGTGTCTAAGGCAACATTTGAACTCCTCTTCCTGAATGCAAACTCTCTTATGATACACATATACTTACTTCACATTCCCTCTTTTCTTTGGTAATGGTAAGTATTCTCCCTCAATTCAAATCAATTCCATTAGAGTTGTTGATTCAATTTGACAAATTTATTATATTTCATTGGTAAAATTGATTTCTCTGGTTCATCAAAAGAATTGTCCAGTGTGCATCAAGGATGTGAGTTCATCTTGAATTGCCAAGAATTGACAAAGAAAGGTCACTGGATCACAGTTGTCACACTCATATTAAAAATGGGGGCCACAAGACCATAAATAAGGATCCCTGCAAGCACATAGAAAACCATATATTAATGTTGCCTATGCTTTGTTGTAATTGTTATTTAATTTTATTTAAATATTTTCCATTTATATTTTAATCTGGTTCAGATTGCTCTGGGCAGTGCTGTGGGTCACAGGTTTGACACCTTTGCTCGGGACTATATTGTAAAATATCTCTTTTTGCTATGGATAGGCCTAATTTACTGTTTCTCTCTGGATAGGGCCAATTTTATCCAAGGAAGCCCAAGTGGTTGGCTCAGATCTTGTTAGCTCTATTAATATCTCCACAGATTGAGATGGAATATAAAAGGGCAATGCCCTGTCTAGATGAAACATCATGGTCTACTGGAAGGTATAATTTTGGATGATGGGCTGCCGACGTTCAGGTCTCTTCCCCTCTTCTTTTCTGGACCCCTCCCCTCTTTAGCTCTTCAAAATTGCTAGTCTCCTAGGTTCCTTTTTTTAGTCCAGAAAAAAAACTACATCTCCCAGAGGCCATCTGGTCAGTTGTGGCTACAAGTAGAAAACCACAACTTGGGATAAAGAGCACCTATATTTGCCCTGTTCTATTCACAATCTGGAGTTCTAGCTCAAATTCACAAGTGGGAACAAGGTATCTATTTAGAAGAACAATATATTAAATATTAGCCAATCTTTTAAAAATTTTATAGTGAAGACAACCTGGAATTTTGTGACACTTCTTTTGCAATTTTATTGAAAAACTCAGACATCTTCCTTATTATTATTAATGTTGGGACCAATTCTTTTTCCCTGGATAATTCCTGCCAATAATTTTCGCACTTGGGAGCTCGAAAAAATTCTAGTGAGGTACTCTCTTACTTTATTTGACTAAAAACTAAACAGATGTCCAGTGAAAAGAGGCCTTTTCTTCTAAAGGTATTTCACCAGCCCTTAAATTGTAGGGAACTGCTTTGAAGGTATATCTAGTATAATCATATGTGAATAGGTACACGTATACATAAATATACATGCTAAAAAAACCAGACTATGTGCCAGAATTCTTTCAGAGACAAAATAAAACTTCACACTGGATTTAATTTAATTTATCAAGCCTTTCAGAAAGTTCTGCACCAGAAATTATTTTAAAATCAGTTAACCTTCCAACAGAAAAGACATCAAAGAATAGAAACAAACAATTCTCAAAAGAATTGAAAACTATAAACAGCCATATGAAAAATTGGTCCCATCATTTATAGTAAGAGAAATGCAAATCAAAACAGATCTGTGGTTTCACCACACACCCAACAAATTGGCAAATATGAAAACAGATGGGAATAGTCATTGTTGGAAGGGAGTGGTATACTGATACAAGTTAGTAGAACAGTGAATTGGTACAACTATTCCAGAAAGCATTTTAGAATTATAAAAATAAAATGACTAAAATGCCCATGGCTCTTTGACCCAGAGAGCCAATTGTTAAGCATATACTTGGAGATCAAACAAAAAAAGAAAGGTTCTACATATGCCAAATTATTTGTATTAGCAAAGATTTGGAAACAAAGCACATGCTCATTGATTGGAGTGAAATAAATGGTGAGAAATGAATGCAATGGAACACTAAATTGTGGTGAGAAGCAGGGCATATGATTAATGCTGAAAAGAAAGGGAAGTCATGTAAAGGGAATAAAATGGTACCAGGAAAGCAGTATACCTAATGTCTGCAATATAAAGTAAAGGAATGATGAAACAAATGAAACTCAGTTTTGTGTAATTTATCATACTCAATCTTGGCCCTGAAGAAGAAAAGGAGTAAAACCATCTCCTTCCCGTCTTTACAGAGGTGAAGTATGATATGTGTGTGAGACTTTTCATCAAACATCAGACTTAATAGTTGTGCTGTAGAACTGTTTCTTTTTCTCCCACCCCTTTTTTTTAATTATATTTTTTATAAAGGATAACTCTATGGGGAAGGCAGGCCAACATTTAGAAATTTTAGAGATGTCAAAACAAAAGATATCAATAAAGTACAAATTTTTCAGTCATTTTTCAGTTATGATTGACTGTGACCCCATTTGGGATTTTCTTGGCAAAGATACTGGAGTACTTTGCCATTCCTTCTCCAGTTCATTTTATAAATGAGGCAAACAGGTTTAAGCGATCTGTCCAAAGTCACATAGTTAATAAGTATCTGAGGCTGGATTTGAACTCAGGAAGAGGAATATTGCTAACTAAATATAACACTCAATCCATACCACCACCACAGGGAAAAAACGGAAATTAACCAAAGTCACTATAAGATCTGGGGAAGTTAACAGAAATGATTAACGATTCTATTAAAATTATAAGCTAGGAAAGTGGCTAACAGAAAACAAGTAGTAAAAAAATTTATATATGTCCAGTTGAAAAGTTTAACTGATATAACAGGCCTGAAGGACTGGTATTGAGGTCAGTCTTAGTTATTATTCTTTCATAAATGTGCTGGAAGAATATTTTAATGGTGAGATATATGAGCGTGCAGATGCCACTAAGTTTTGTCCAGTAACGACTTGCCAAGTTGATAGGAATAAATTGCAGAATAACCAGCTCAACTTCTTTCTACAAGTGGGTAGAAAAGTGGCAGATAAATTTTAGTGGAGACAAATGCAAGATAATGTATTCATAAAAAGATAACCCAAATCAGAGTTTATGAAGTAAGATAATACGCTAAGGAAAAAATATGATTTAGGAATCTGGGTAAAATAATTTGAAAATATCAGACTAATGTGCTTTTCTGGTTGCAAATGATAAGGATTGGACCAGTGATTTCATTAATATAGAAGCCTCTGATGAGGAATGTTCCACAAATATGTAGTTCAGCATCTTCCTGGCAATTTATCGACTAGAAAAATGCTTAGAGAGGTTATACATTGAACACAGAGTGTGTGTTCAAACCTAGATATTCCCAGTTCTGAACCATCTCTATCTAATGCTCTTGATTGCCTCTGGCCAGAAAGGCTGACAAAATTTTGGGCTTCATCAGTAAAGTTCGTGCAATCATAAAATCATCCATCACTCTAGAGTTGGGAGGAAACTCAAAGACCATCTAGTCCAACCCCCTTATTTACAGAGGAGAAAACTGAGGGTCAGGTTTTGGTTAAGTGATTACATTGATAGTAAAATTGTATTGACCAATATGACAAATCTTATCTATCTAACCATTTTAGAGAAAAATTCAAAGTTGGGTGCAATCATGTTATAGGAAATACTTTATTTTTTAAAAATAACTTTCAGGAAAACAAAGCTTTGCTTCTTCAGAAATTACATCATTTGGCAGGGATGGCTGAGAAGCCTGCTGACAATGAAGCTGAGGATTATAGATTTAGATGGAAAAAACTTCAGAGACCATCTCACCCAAACTTTTGGTTTTTGTAGATGTGGAAACTGAGGCTGAAGGAGATAGAAAGGTTTGCTCACAGTCACACAGATCTTAAGTAGTCATCACACTTTATAAAAAGAAAAACTTTTTTAGTTTTAACATGTGGCTTATTTGAAAATAAATAGAATTAGAGCAAGATTTAAGTCTAAAAATCGTGAGAGATTCCTGTTTTACCTGGTGATTCTAAATTTTTATTCTGGTGTGATAGCATATGGGAGAAGCCATTATTCAGTTGGTGCAGGGCTGTTTTTTGAGGGGCTTAGAAAATAGCCACATGCACTAAGAATTAAGGGGACCTCTTTGAGGTGGTCTATTTTTTCATCTTTTAATCAAACATGGCTACCTGAGTCAGTTGACTTGATAGTGATAATGATAGAGGATGGGTGAGCTCTAGGGTCAGATTTAACTCTGCACTTACTAGCACTTTGGGGAAAGCAAACAGTAGTGATTATCCAACAATTAACTCTTGCCTCAAAGTCATTTACTTCTTATGTAAAGGTTGCCTAGAAACCTACAGTGACATTTCATGGTTCATGACATAGCTCTTATTTGTCCTTGATTTTGTATTTAATACACAAATATCTGGTAAGTAGTAAGTACAAATAATATGATGATAATTATTTTAATTATGTACTTGTATGACAGCTATAGTGAAATAGAGTAGTAGGACCATAGTTTAAGAGGCTGGGAGAAATTTCAAAGGTTATCCATTTCAACTTCTTCATTTGACAGATAAAGAAAGTTGAGGCTCAATGTTCAAGTTTACAGAGGTAGTAAATAGGAGGCCCCAGGTCCCTTGACTCCAGTATCAAATCTCATTCCACTGCACTGCTCTATAAAAAATTAACTTCTTAGTATGCATTCTTAGAGTTAGAAGTCAGAATCAATATTAAAAAACTGATTCATAAAATCTTTAGGTGATTTTGAACTTTAAAATTTAAATCTAAAACTTTTTAAATCTAAAAGGAAATATATTCAAGTTTAAGGCAACTGTTATTATGCAAATGGTAACCAATGTATTTTCATTTTGAATTGTTACCCCAAAAATTAAATAAATAAAATAGCTATTGCAGATGAGAAATCTGTGTCCCACCCATGGTGAGCAAAATAGATGGTCATGCCAGTTGTCAGGAAAAAAAAATCTAATTTGCCTTTAAATGCCAGATGGTTTCTTCTATACACAAAAAGGTATTATAATCTTTAAAGTTAAAAATATATAATGACATAAGGACTTTAGGAAGACAGAATATATTGCTGTAAGACAGAAGAGTTGAATTGTTGTAAGACAAAAGAGTTGAACAATCTTATTTTTAGATGTCTCAATTCTGACAAAAAATTTGATAATATAAATGGCATGAATAATCCTATCAGGATTAGAAAAGTCTAAAAATTTTGAAGTGTTCTTTCTTAAAATGGAAGATTTCTTGATTAATGAACTGTGTTCTTTATTTTTATTTTAATTAACCATGTTATAATTTAATTAAATAAATTAAGGATTTAATTCATCATATTTAAAGCTAGAAGGGACTGCCCAGATCAGGTCACCCATCTCTCATTTCACAGCCTGAGAACTAAGGCCTTGATTTGCTCCAAAGTCACAAAGGTAGTAAACAGAAGAACTGAGGTTCAAACTTTAAATCAATTTCTGGGGGTACCCCATAAGTTTATATAGAGTTATATTTCTCAGCTGTGAAATGTCATCATAAATTGCTGCCCAGGTAGCCCCTGAAATTTTTGAGACAAGGACTGGGCAAGACTTCATGAGACCAATTTAGAAACTGCTATTGCAAAGTTAGATAATAAATGTGAGTGTAGTGGCAGTTTTTGTTAAGCTCCCCCAATTCCCTTCCCTCAAAACTTCTTAGTATCAGTCAATTAACCAGAGTTTATTAAACACGTGTTATGTGCTGGCTCTGGGAATACAAATGTAAAAATGAGACAGATCCTCCCTTCAAGGAGCTTAGGTTCTATTAGATTCTCTCCTTCCTTACTTAGTGTGCCTGAGGAAATCTCATAATTCTGGCCTGACCTTTTTCACTTGGGTGTTAGGTTGCCAGCTGCTCCCACCTTCCCTTCAATCTCTCTCTTTTCAAGGACTCTTTCCTACCTGAATACAAACATTCAGGTCTTCCCTTGATCCTTGTATTCCATCCAGTTACCATCCCCTCATCTTCCTGCTCCCCAGACTGCTTGAGTTGCCCATACCTGATGCCTCCCCTTCCTTACCCCACACCCTCTCTCCTCAGCATCTTGCAGGAGAGATTCCACTAGCACCAGTGCACTGAAATTTCTCTCTCAAATGTCACCAGTGACTTCATAACTGCCCAATCCATTCATTGGCCTTTATTCAGTCCTCATATATTTTGGTCTCTCTGCATCTATTGAAACTCTTGAGCATTTGCTCTCCTGGTTAATCTTTGCTCCTCAGTCTTTCTAGACATCACATTTTCCCTATCTCCTACCTCTAATTGATCCTTTTTGTCTCTTTGAATAGATCTTTCTCCTCTTCCTGAATATTTATGTTAACTATTATCCCAAATTCAGTCCTGGCCATCTTGTTCTCTTCCTATACTCTTTCCTTGGGCAATTTCATTTTCTCTCAATGCTTCAGCTATTACATCTACCTAAATGAGTACCAAACCATTATTTTTTTTAACCCTGACCAGTCCCTTTCTATGCATTGTCCTCCACTCTTGGAATATATTCTCTCTTTACATCCACCTTTTAGTATCTCACTCATTTCCTTCAAGACTCAAAAGCCACCTTTTATATGAGACCTTTCCTTATGTCTTCCTATCCCCTCCAAAAAAGTGACCTTGTATTCATTTGGATTTACATTCATGTTGTCTTCCCTTATAGAATGTAAACTTCTTAAGGACATGAGAATTCTCTAAACCGATTAAACCCCAGATCTAGTTTCTGTCGTCTACCCAGACTCCCTTGTTCATCTCAACTACTGTTTCTTGTACATTCTAAATCTTTTTTTTTTAACTGTCCCAATCTGTCTACCTTTACTACCACAGCCCCTACATCTATATCCAGGAAAGCCATCATTACTATCTGCCTGAATAATTTCGATATGGTCTTGGAAGATCTTTCTGCAATTCTAGAGAGTTATTTTCCTGATTATTTTAGAGCTAATAGGAAGGAAATTCTTCACCCTCTTCCCCTGAAAGATCTGCACTGTGTTTGTTAGCATCATTAATCTTGAAGTATGTCATATTAATTTTGAAGTATGCCAATCATAAAAATTGACAAAACAAGGAATTCAGAAAATCCATGTCCCCACAGGAAAGTTTTGGCACATATTGATGGGATCAGCCCTTGAGATTTCCCTGTACATATATAGGTAAATTCATAGAATCAAAAATAACTTTCCAAACCTTTCCCCAACTCACTCGATGGTATTATCATTCTCCCAGTCATCCTGGTTGGAATCCTTGATTTTTCCATTCCCATTACCTACCACATTCCATCTTCTGCCAATCTCCCCTCTTTTTAATTTAAAAAAATTAAATTTTAATTAAAATTTTTTTAATTAATTTTTTTTCAATTTCCTCTCTACAATGACTTTCACATCTAGCTGCCTCCTTCTCTTTTCTCTCATCCCCATTACCCTAGTTCACTCCTTTTTCTCACCAGGATTACTGAAAAAGCCTCTTTGTTCTCTCCCTTAGGTTTCCATCACACCAAAAAAGAAAAACATTATACTATTTAGCTGCCACATTTTTTATCTTTTTTATTTGTTTGTTTTCTTATTGTTTTTCCTTTTTGGTGTGATTTTTCTTATAAGTTTGCAAATATGGAAATATGTTTAAAAGGAGTCTGTGGTATTCTCTCCTATCATTATTTATAGAGTCTAGGAGAAAGTGGGCTCATAGTTAGAGAGTGAATATCATGAAAGGGTTACTCATAGTTCCTGGTTGAAGGAAATCTTTTTTTCTGAATTTCTCCTTTTGTGTGTGTGGTAGGACACATCTGTTGTGTCCTTGCAGTTGTAAAAGCTGCCTTTCTTACGAGTCTCTAGTTGGTCATTGATGCTGATGTAGATATTGCCACCATCATTGTTGTTCCTGGATTGCATAAAGATACTGATAAAATGTCCCTACAGGGGATATCACAACACCGAGGTAGGAAGGAGAGAAATGCTCTCCCATTCTTTTCCCCAATTTATTCTGTCCCAGGGAATGGCTGTATTTGTACTCACATTGGCCAGAAAATGGATTCTTTATGCTCCCAACTAGCTTTCTATTTTATAGAAGGTCTATGGGAGCATGGCCAATTTGTTAATTTACTTCACCCAAATTCTGTACTTCCTTCAAAACTGAGCAAGGATTTTTTCATTTCTAATTAAAATGCTTTTAATATATGAATTGATTGATTCAAAAGAGATCCTCTAAGACCACCTTCTTCCTACCTACTTTACCCTCCTGGTTGATTGACTCAATAGAGAAATTGCATCCTCTGTAATAATTATGGTAGAAGTAGAAAATATTTCTCTTACAATTGGATCATAGGATTTAAGGAAGCTTTAAAAAATCTTACATTTTTAAAGTGTAAAAACTCAGTTGTTTTTTAATTGCATCCCACTCTTTGGGATTTGGATTTTTTTGGCAAAAATACTGGAGTGGTTTGCCATTTCCTTCTCCAGCTTATTTTCCAAATGAGGAAACTGAGGCAAACATTAAACAACTTGCCAGAATCACACAATTAGTAAATATCTGAGTCTGGATTTGAATTCAGGAAAATGAGATGGTATTCTTAATCTTCTTAATTCTTGGCCTGGCCTGGTACTCTACTGTACCACCTACCTCTCCCCAAAGTATGGGAAATGAGGCCCAAAGTAGCTAAGTGACTCCACAGTATAGTAAGTGCAGAAAAATGAAACTAGATGACCTGGACTTTAATACACAATTTTACAATAAGAATATGGCTAGGGTTGTTTTTTTGTTTTGTTTTTTTGCTGAGACAATTGGGGTTAAGTGACTTTCCCAGGGTTACACAGCTAGGAAGCGTTTAAGTGTCCAAGACCAAATTTGAACTCAGGTCCTTCTGACTTCAGGGCTGCTGCTCTATCCACTGTGCTATCTCAGATATAGCTAGTTTTGATGAGAATAATTATTATAATAATCATGAAAATAATAATATATAAAGAAAGGAAATAAACTAAGGTTACTTTCTATTATTTGCATATAAATAAATATTTGGTCTGAGTAATTAGCATTTGGCTAGTATCTATGGCGCCTTTCTTCCAATTCCTTTTTCTCCCTTGCCCTTGTCACACACACACACACCCATCCATCTCTACTAAGTACTCAGCATGACAATTAAAAGAAGGTCACGGATTCATACCTAGGATAAAGGACTTGTGTGTTCTTTCCAAAGACAACAGCTGCTAGGAAAAAATTCAGCTCCCACCATGAACAAGGACTTAATGTAATAATAATCTTCCATAGATGACCGCCCCTCCCTTGGGCCCCAGACACAAATAGTTTTTATCACTACTGTCCATGGGCTTGGACAGTAGACAGCAGATGATGAGATTGTTTTGAATGTTGACATTTTTCTTGGCGGTTTGGGCAAAATGATCACTGAATTTTGGTCCTGTTATAATGAAAATATTGACAGGGACTCATTGTGAGAGCAAAAAATCATAGGAAGTGAGACTTCTTGTCTGCTGAGTACGACTTAGAGTTTGTCCACGAGAGCATTGATAGACTTCATTAGCAAAACTACTGGTTTTCTCACTGATGACTTGACACAATCTGACAGTTTCCAGGCAGTATTTCATCAAACAGAGGGTCTGAAACACACTTGGCTACTGCTCTCTGGGTCAGTTCCTCAGTTAGAGTTCTTAGAGTTCTTTTTCCCCTTTAGAAAATCATAGAATCTCAGAATTGAAAGGGACTACCAGCTCACCTAATCAAGCCCATTCTCCAGAAGGAATAACCTGTACAATATAGTAATGTCCTGTGATAGAAAACTTCTACTTCCTGACACACTGTTGTATATTTAAACAATTTCAGTTATGATAATAGCAATTCACATTTATATAATAATAGCAACACCCACTTTAAAAATGAGATGATATAATCAGAATAGAATAAGCTTTATTAGTTAAGAATACTTCTTGGCTGAATTAATCATAACAGAGTGAATAGGGCTTGTTTGCCTCCTTGAAAAGCCATGGGTAAATGAGAATTGAGAAATTTGTAAATAAAGAAGCAGCTCTCAGAATCAGGTAGATATTCCAAGGGTCTGAAAGTGGAGGGGAGGGAGCAAGAACATTCAGAGTTGAGCCAAGGACCAGCAGCCCAGGGCAACCAGCAAAAGGATAAATAGGAGACAGGATCAGAATATAGCAGAGATATTGAAAAAGGGCATAATTTCTACAAGCTTATTAGAGCAGAAAACCCGGGCTAATGTCAATGTTGTACCTATCTATTTAAGGTCTGTGGGAAGTCCTAAGTAAAGGTCTTCTTTTCCCTCAACTCCTCTCCTGGTTCATGTTAATCAACTATAATTTAAATCTGCTGTCTCATTAATCCAACATTCCTTGTAACCTGAATTTTGCCTCAGATGAAAAGCATTCAAAGCTTAATTAGAGTTGGATATAATTTTTTTAATTGTATTTATTGTATTTGTTATTTGTATTAGTATAAAAATGGGCCTGAATCTTAGGACTTTTCTTGAGTAGAGTCTAAGAGCATTGTGAATAAGTTCATAAATTTTCATCTAAAATAAATTCCTAAAACCACAAAAAAAGGAATCACATGGATCTTAAAGGGCCATTATATTGCCTCTCAACTTAAAATGGGCTAATTATTTGCACTGGTTGTTGCATATAGAACACAAAGCACTTTCCCCAGAACAACTTTGTGAGGTGGATAGTTCAAGCAATCGTGTTCAAAACTTTATAATTGAGAAAACTGAGAGCAGAAATTAAGTGACTTGTCCATAGTAAAATGCATAGTAAATGATCTGGCTAACTCCCATCTAGCTATAAAGCCATGATTTAAGTCTACCGACGAAATCCATTGTTCTTTTCAACATATCACAAGGCCTTTTAGAAAGTTTTTTTCTTTTACAAAACTCAAATCTTCTTCTTTATAAAATCCTTTATAATTCCTATTTCATCTTCTTGGGTGGAACACATTAAATCCTCTCTTGTACAGGATAGATACACTATTTGTACAGCCTGATCTAGTCTTCTTACCATCCTTGGTCACCAACTTCTCGATGTTTTTCAGCTTGTCAATGTCCTTCCTATAATGTGATTCCTAGATGAACTCTGACAGGAAAAGAGTATAGTGAAATTATCACTTCCATTGTGCTGAATTTTGTACCTTTCCCCCACCTTTTTTGGATGATATTTTTTAGTGTAGTCTGTGATTGCATTAATTTTTGTCTATAATATTGTACTATTTATTCAAAATGAATTTTTGGTTCACTAAAATGACCAGCTTGTTTTTCCCCTCATATTTCTGCAGTTATATTTTATTAGATTTGGCCTATCTAATCTGTCAAGATTTTTTTGGATCCATTTTCAATTATACAACACATTAATTACTTTTTCCAAATTAGTGACAATTGAAAATTTGTTGAGTATTCATATTGTTCATCAAAATTATTAGTTAAAATGTAGAACAGAATGTGGCCAGTAATAAACACCATAGCATTCTGATAGGTGTCCTATAAAGTTATCATCAATTTGATTATCCGCCCCTCACTCATCTTGCTTTGTATCTGGTCTTTCAACCAACTCACTCCACATGTGTTTCTTAAATATTCCAGAGGATTGGTGAATTCATTGATTCTGGAATTCTGTCCAAAAATAAGCATTTCAAACTCATGCCTGCATATTCTGGGTGACTCTTGTCTATATGCTCCTATAAGTTAATGCCCAATATCCACCCAATATAATAGAGACTCTCCATGCCTTCTCCTGACATTGTAAAAGTCATGGTAGAACACTGTGTCTTGTATTACTCATTCTTGCCACATCTTTTCTTTCTATCATAAAATTCCTTGAAAATATCTGTTATTCCTTTTCCTTGGGTTTTCCTTATTTGGTTGTATGTTATAGCCTATTCACATCACTAGGTATCTCTCCATTGTCCACTATGTGATATTTAATTTTTTGGAGGCAGTTGTGTTCCCTGTATCCCTACCATATAGCACCAGCAGTAAAAATGTTAAAATTAAAAACATATGTTTTTGCTTTCCTGAGAAGCTTGTAGTTAGTAAAGGAATTTTTTAATGTCTTGAAAGCAATCCAGCCCATTTTGTTCCTCTTAATCAACTTTGATCCCATCTGTGCTGTCTGTACTGTCTGTACTAGATAAATATACCATTGGACAAACTCCCTAGGATGTCCATCCAAATGCATATTGAATATACTACTGCAATTATACTTTTATTCAGCTTGAATCTTTCCATCTTATCTATAAAAATATTATGATAGACTTATAAAATGCCTTGTCTATGAAAGTCTCAATTTTATCATTCTAATAACCCAGACAAAAAAGTAAATGAAACTAATTAGGAATGATTTGTTCTTAACTTAACTCATGCTGATTCAGTGATTTAATTGCTAATATCCTACCTTTTCAATACTGCGTTTTATGTTTTTGTCAGAAATCAAAGTCAAGCTTACTCTCCAGCTGTTTAAAGAAATCATCTATTTATTCCCTTTTGAAAATTAAGAAAAAAATTGCCCTTTTCAAGTTCTGTAGCACCTCTCCCATTCTCTGGGAAAAGGGCAAATTTTGTTTCACTTTTCTTGGTTCCAGTTCCAACTTGGCCATTTTTGATCTATATTGTATTTCCTTTGGTAGAACGAATAAAGAGATAAATGAATAAGGGACAAGAGATAGAGATTAGATTGCTAATTTCATTGGTACAGAGCTATGAAATAAGTTTAGCACCTTCTCTGCAATTATAGTCTTAAATTAAGAGTTGTCCAGAACACTGAGAAAATAAGTGACTTTCCTAGGGATACAGAAACAATTGTGTCAGAGGTAAGTCTTGCACCTGAATAACTATCCACTAATCTAGGTGGGATCATGACATTTATTATAAAATAATACAGCCCCTACCCTTCAAGAAGTTTACAATTATTAATTAAGTTAATGATAAGCCACAAGAATGGTGAGTAAGAATAAATGGGGGATTGTCTTTTCTGGAAACAATGGTAGTACTGGTTTGATTAGCAGACATTCTGTCCCAGAAAAGAAGTCCCAGAGCTGAGTGTATTAACTTCCTTTTTCTCTGCAGGAATGTCCAATACAGATGGCACTTTTCTATTCTGGGGAAGAGGAGAAGTGGTATGGCAGCTAGAATGATGCCTGGAATGGATAAAGGAAACAGAAGCAAAATAGAAATATTTTATTCAGCTTCTTGGATTTGCTTTTTTGATTCATAGTTCCATGTGTTGATTTCAAGTAAAAGTATTCCTAACTGGTGAGAAGGTTTAATCAATGAACAAGTATTTACTGAGCACATTCTAGTTGCCAAACTCTGTTCTAAGCAACATGAGGCTTACCAAAAAAAGAATGATGTCAACCCTGTCCTTAAGTAACTTACAAGCTAGTTCAAATTTAAGACTGAAATTTGTTTGCAAAAATAGTAAAATGTCATTAATTCACTTTTGGTGGACTTATTTGGTCCAAATGTTCTGGAAAGTAATTTGGAGCGTACCTCAAATGTCGCTAAAGATCTGCATACTCTTTGATCCATCAATAGCATGACCATTAGATTTATTCCCCCAAAAGGTCAAGGACAAAAGGAAAGGACTTAGGTATAAGAAGTATTTATAGTAGAATTTTTATTGTTGCAAAGAACTGGAAACTAAGGAGATGTTCATAAATTGAGAAATGATTCAACAAATGACAGTATATAAATATAATCAAATATTAATGAGGTGTAAGAAATGAGGAAAGCAATAAATTCAAAGAAATTTAGGGAGATTTGCAGGTTGAATTGAGAACCAGGAAAACAATTTATAAAATGACTATAAAGGAAAACGACCAAGAAAATCAAGATCTGTGAAAAACACACTGACAAATCACCTCTCTAGAAGACTGATGAATCATGCTTCTCACCTCTTGGCAGAGATGATGGACTAGAGGTAAAAATGGGATGGACCTTTTCAGACATAGATAATATGCAAATTTGTTTGGCTTGATTACACTTTGTTTTTTGAGGGGGATGTACAGAAATAAGGAGAGTATGGGAAGATATTAATAGTGATTCACACACATCTACATACACAGAAATAAAAAAAAAAAGAGCACCAACCAAACATTTAAAGATTAGGCAGAAAAGAGCAGACGTTGAAAAGCAGGATAATTTTGTGACTATTGGGTTAAATTTAATATATTAAAAACTATGATATAGAAGTTCACAATTTGATTTACACTCCTTTTTATGCTCTTTATATGTTGAAACATTCATGTTGGTTAAATTCATAACTTTATTTTTTTAATCATGAAAGCAAAAAGAAAGCAAGCACTGGGATACATCAGAAAATATGAGGAGCTCAGATTCAGAGGACCTGAGCTTGAATATTGATTCTGTCACTTTGTTCTTGAGTGACCATGTACACATCAGTTAAATTCTCTGCTTCTCAATTTCCTTAATCTGGAGGAGAGGATTAGACTAGATAATCTATAAAATCCCTTCTAGTTCTAAATTAATAATGTGATAAACACTAAAGGATGTGGTTAAAAACTAGAGTTTTAGGGATTCAGAGGAAAGGGAGATTATTTGAGTTTGCATAGTCAGGTAAGAGACTGGGGTTGGGACTGAGTTGAGCTTTGGAGGATGGGATATTAATGAGGATAATGGAGAGCTGAATCAGGCCCTGAAAGATAGCTAAAATTTAAAATGTCTCAAATTACAGTGGAAAAGCTGCTGAAATTTCAAAAGTATCCTAGTTCTGTTACTTACTAGTCCTTTGTATAGATTGGATGAATGATTTATTCAAACTCTACCTTGCTTAAAGATAGAATGCCCAATCAATTCATCTATATTCCTTAGACCAAGCTAAGAAAAAGGCATTTTAACTAGAATGATTTCATGTATAATTCCTGATCCTATGCGGAGAAAATTTGGCCATAACCCGGGGATCATTAATAAATTATCAAGCAAATTGAAAAGAGATAGGTTTCCAAGAATTGGACAATTGGGCTCTGAGAGGAAAGAATAGAGGGGGGAGGAAAGGATTAGGCTCCCGCTTTATTCTGGTTTCGTCTTCCTACTTTGGTCCACAGAGGTGTATTGGGCACTTCAGAATTTTGGACTTTGTGTCCTCACATCAGTTTCTAGCAGTATCCACAGATTAGCTAATAACAGTGTTTGTATCAGAAGCCAAAGTCAGATGGACAGTGTCATCAGACTTAAGAACAACTTCCTTTAGTAGAACCAAGAGAACATTGTACATAGCAACAACAAAATTATACAATGATCAATTCTGACAGATGTGGCTCTTTTCAACAATGAGTGATTCAGGCCAGTTCCAATGGTCTTGTGATGGAGAGAGCATCTGCACCCAGTGAGAAGACTGTGGGAACTGAATGTAGATCACAACATAGTATTTTCACTTTTTTGTTGTTGTTTGTTTGCATTTTGTTTTCTTTCTCATTTTTTCTTTTTTGATCTCATTTTTCTTGTGCAGCATAATAATTATGGAAATATGTATAGAAGAACTACACATGTTTAACATATATTGGATTCCATCTAAGTGAGGGGGTGGGGGGGGAAAGGAAGGAGAAAGAAAATTTGAAACACAAGGTTTTGCAAGAGTGAATGTTGAAAATTATGCATATGTTTTAAATATAAAAACTTGTTTTTAAAAAAAAGTTCTTGAGCATCCCACAAATGGCAGAAAGACTTCCAAGAACTAGGAGCTGTGAGTAGCCCCCTTGCCATTGTGCCCTCTAAGTTTCAAGCTCATTTCCACTGCATTCTACCCCCTGACTTTGTATGCACTCATGAAAATGTATATCACAGACTTTTGATTTTTATGTCAAGTGCTCTTAATGTACCACTTTTTTTTCTAAGTACTTTTTTCTAAAATCTATTAAAGCCGGCTGACCCCTGCACAATGCAACACAGTATGGTATAGTACAATACAATACAACACAATACAATGCAATAATCATTTATTAAGTGTTGACTATGTGCCAGGCATTGTGCTAAGTATTAGGTCTATAAATAAGAAAAAGAAAGATCATTCCTGCCCTCAAAGTGCTTCCAATGTAATAGGGAAAGACAATATGCAAAAGGAAGTAGAAAAAAAGAAGAGGTATAGAGATGGTGGGGTTGAAGCAAAGCAATATAGCTATTGAAACCAAAGAGTTGGCTGAGCTTCGAGACCCTCAGTAAATGGAGGTTGTGGAAGTTTTTAGCTCTACCTTCCAGCTTTCTAAACAAGAGGTAGAGGTAACTGAGGGTACTGATGTAGTATGAGTGCCAAAACTGAAGCAATTCCCATGATGATGAATCCCCAAGTGATAACTTTATCCTGGGGGGGTGAATAGGGAATGATGATGATAGAGTTAAAGCTAAGCAGAACAGGGGATAGCAAATGGTGACAAAATGATTCTAAATTGTTGATCTTGGAAGTTCACTGGTGATAATGACTCTGAGATTTATACCATGTGGATCCTGAACAAAAATTTCCAAGCATTCTTAGAAATATTTTTTTGAGTATACCAACAAATTGATGTTGGTTATGATTCTATTATATGGGAAATTTTGGTGTGTTTCTATTTTCTATTGGTTATAAAACTTTTTGAAATGGAGAATACAATTATGATTTTTAAATGCACTAAAGTTTATGATCTGTCTATTAATTTTGAACTGACTGAAGATGATATGAATAGTAAAGATTATTCATTTAAAGCAAGAAGCTATCCATTGAATTTATTGCAAGAGTCACTGAACGTTTTTGAGGGGGTGAGTAATATGATGAAAGTAGCCTTTAAAGAAGATAACTTTGGCAGGATGGATTGCAGCAAGGAGAAATTGCCAGTCATTGCATTTATCTAAGCATTCAGTAAAATTTCAATTCATCCAAGTATCAGTATAATCATATATTACTAATTTCAAGAATTGATTCTGAGATTTGCATCTCATTGGCACTGAACATTTCTGAGCATCTTTAGATGATGTTTTTCTTTTCAATTAGATAGAAAATTGTGGTGTGTTTCTATTTTATATTTACTACAAAAGCATTAAAATGGTATATGTAATGATGACTTTAAAATGAATTATTTTACAATTTTACTAGTAATTTTGAGTTGAAAATGAATAACTAGGTCCCTTAAAGCAAGAAATTATAAATGGGTATACCAACTCTGAATTTTATAATCATATGATAAGATGCAGAAACATCAGTATTTGTGATTTACAAAATCATTTCAAATTCAAAGATTGGCCAACAGGATAATGAAGAGCACTATAAAGATTAATTGAAGAAACTGGGCTTCTTTAGCCTGAAGAATTGGAGGTCAGGGCAATGTAATGGGCCATAATTTTGTGTGTGTGTGTGTGTGTGTGTGTGTGTTTATACATATATGCAATATATCCTATAAATAAGTAAATATGTATATGAATTTGTATATACATATATGTATGTGTGTGTATAAATGAATATATGAGCATATATTAGAGATTGCAGGCTGCAATAAAGTAAATATCACAATAAAGCAAGTCACAATTTTTTTGTATTCTCAGTACATATAAAAATTATGTTTACTATAATACTATAATCTATTAACTGTACAATAGTATTATATCTATGTACATATCTTATTTTAAAAATACTTTATTGCTAAAAAGTGCTAACCATTATCTGAGCCTTCACTGAGTTATAATCTTTTTGCTGGTGGAGGATCTTGTTGTTTGATGTTGATGGCTGTTGACTGATAAAAGTAGTGGTTTGTGATGATTGGGGTATCTGTGGCAATTTCTTAACATAAAGCAACAATCAAGTTTACCACATCTATTGACTCTTCCTTTCACTTGAACACTTAAGAGGCCATTGTAAGATTATTAAACATTTATCAATGAAATTTTAAGTCTTACATGGGAGCAGTTCATGGTGCCCCAAAACAATTACAATAGTGACATTAAAGATCACAGATCACCCATGACACACATAATAATAAAGAAAAAGTTTGAAATACTATTTAAAATTACCAAAATGTGATAGTGACATGATGTGAACACATGATGTTGGAAAGGGGATTTGTTTAATATAGGGCCACCACAAATCTTCCACAGGTTAAAAAAACAAACAAACCCAGTACTTGTGAAGTGCAGGAAGATGAAATGCTATAAAACGAGGTGTGCACATACATATTTTAAAATATAAATGTGTGGGTGTGTGGGTGTGTGGGTGGGGTGTGGGTGTGTATGTGGGGGGGTATATAGAATTGTCCCAAAGTGGAACACACTTTTATTGGACTCTCCCTTATTGAAGATCTTCAAGTTAAAGTAGACAATCACTTGTTAGAATTATTGCTGAGGGAATTCTTGCGTTTTGATATGGGTCAAATTAGAAATATAGCCTCTGAGGTTCCTTTAACCTCTGAGTATGATCATGTAATGTTTACCCAGTATTGTTTTTCTATCTTTAATTGTTCTTGGTGAAAAATAATGTTCAGTGTCATTCATCATCCATGAACATTGCTCTGGTTATTTAGTCATTTTTTTAGACATGTCTGACTCTTTGTGATCCCATCTAAAGTTTTCTTGGCGAAAATTTTATAGTGATTTATCATTTCCTTCTCCAGCTCATTTTATGATGAGGAAACTGGAAAATAGGGTTAGTTACTTGTCCAAGATCACACCGTAAGTTACTGAGGCTAAATTTGAACAAAGAAAGAGGAGTCTTTGATTTCAAGATTGACACTCTATCCACTGTTTCATCTAGTGGCCTTCATGAACATTATTATTAAATTCTCAGAGTCCACACCACTATGATAGGGTACAGCTCATGAAGAACACCCAAGCCTAAAACAAATTCCATTTTTTCTACTTCATTTTGAACATAAAACTAAAAGTTTTAATTCACATCTTTACTCCAAAGAGAAGCAAAATTGGTAGACCTAACAAAGGTCTACAGTACCACAGAATCCACTTTAAATTGGGATTCCATTCCAACTGATTAATATCTAAGCATTTAATTTTGCGTGAAGAAGACAGGGCTAAGAATATATTGCTATTCTAGTTCCAGATGGTACAGAAACAAAATTCCCAAGGACATCAACAATGATAAGCAAGATAAGAAAATAGGCAATGATTATTTTATGACATTAAGAAGACAAAATTCCAGTCATAGAAAATGTGGGGTCAGCCAATCCTGGATCTGTTTATAATTGTGCCAAGTCATTTCTATATGAAATATTATAGGATCAGTTAGAGCTGGAAGGAACTTTAGAGACCAGCTAGTACAACCTCCTCATTTTACAAATGCCAGAATACTGAGGTTCATAAAGGGAAGAAGACATAAAGGTCAGATAGCTAGTAAGTAGTAGATGTTAAAGCTTGTGCCATATTACCACCAGAAAGCCTGTTTACATAGTCTTAACTACGGATGATCTTGGGAGATGGGGCATTCCTATTGAAATAAAATGTGTGTCTATATCGAGGAAAATAGTACATAGAGAGGGACATGAGAAAAATGGAAAAGTTTTAAGAGGAGGCAGAGAATCAGCAAATTCAAGAACAGGAGTAAAAGATTTGACAAAGGAAGAAGCTGGAGAGCAGTATAGAAAAAGAGAAGAATGAGGATGAGAAAGCTTCATTTCCCACTATTTTACATGTCCTCTTGATACCTGGCCTGGGAAGAGAGGTCACTGTAACATAGATTTAAAACTGGAAGGAACCATTGAGATTATTGAGTTTAATATCCTCATTTTGTAGCCAAGATCCACAGATATTACATGATTTTCTCAGGATCACGTGGTAATAAATATTTGAGTTTGGAAACGAGTTTATCCTTATTTCAAGTTCCATATTGTATCCACCCTATTCTGCTGAGTATTCCCCAGTTTTTTATGATTGGGGATAAAGGTTGAATTTCTCCAAGATGTTAGTACATTGTACTTTGTCCTCTGAAGTTTGAATAGAGGTAAAAACATGGGGCCTAGAGATCAGAATCAGGATTAAGGCCCTGCCCCTCTATACTCTGGCCATTGACTGAAACATCATGAAATCTTTGGTCAGCCTGAATCAGTAACAGGAATGTAGAGGACCTCTATCCTGGGAGAAAAGTCTCCCTATGTGAAAGTCAGATGATTCCAGGGAACGCAAATGTTTCTGAGACCCAAATTTAGGTTAGCACTGATCTAATGACTTTTTCTTAGTATTCATCCTTATTGACTTCTCTTTGATACTGTTGACCAATAGTGGTCTCCTATTTATTCTCTTCTTATTGGGATTTCATAACACTATACTTTTTCAGATTTTCTTTCTAACTCATCTGACCATTTCTTCTCAGTCTCCTTTGCTTAATCATCATGCATGTTCTATTCCTTAGATTCCAGTGTTTAGGATTGTGTCTTGGGCTCTTTTCTCTAATCTCTGCAATCTGATTCATGATCTTCCAGATGTTCTCTTATCATCTCCATGTTGATGACTCTGCAGAGCTTCCCATCCAGCTCATCTTTCTCCTAATTGCCACTCCTGTATCACCAATTTCCTACTAGACATACACTACCTGAATGTCATCAATTCTCTAAGTATCTCTAACTCGACAGGTTGAAAACAGAATTTGTTATCTTTTCCCAAATACACATCTCTCTTTGTAACTTCCAGTTTTCCAATTTATATAGTTTTTTAGCTTCACATCCCAGGGGTCATCTTTGACATTTTACACTCCCTCATTTCCCCAATGCCAAATCTTTTCAATCCTATTTACATATCACTGGTCAAATTATCCCCTTCTCTAGCCCCAAAGTATTTATCCTCCACTCCAATGTCAAAATGGTATTCCTAAAGATATTCCTAAAGTACAGAGAAGTATATCATGTCTCTAAGAGAAGTTTAAGTGAGTGATTCCTTCTTTTGGCATTTAAAATTTTTCCTTATCTGTCTACAGCCCATCTTTCTAGATTAATTTCACATTGTTTCCCCACACATATTTCTCTATATTCTAGTTACACTACCCATTTGAGGTACCCCTCTCCCCATATACACAACTGATTTCTCACTTCCCTATTTTTACCTAAGCTCTTGCCCCTTATTCCTAGAATGGTTTTCTCTTCCACCCTACCCTTAGAATCTTTCAAAGCTTCCAACAAAACTTATTTAAAGTGCCATTTCCTACATGAAGCCTTTCCTGACCTACTACGCATCTGTTGAGCACTCCCCTTCCCAGACTACACTGTTTATATGTATTTGTACTTACATATCTGTATATATGTTGTTTACACAAAGTAGAAGGTGGGTTCTTGGAAAATAAAAGCTTTTCTTTTTCTGGTAGTATGAAGCATTATATGGGACATATAGTATGTAAACAACATAGGTGTTTCCTGAATAGATTTGTTGAAATGAACTGATATCTCAGAGGATAATAGAAGTAGAGTGGGGAGAAGACCTTAAAAGACATCAAATCAACTCCCTCATTTTGCAGATGAAGAAACTGAGGCACAGAGAAGCTAAAAGGTTTTTCTGGAGTTATACAGCTTGTGAGCGTCTAAGAACGAATTTAAATTGAAGTCTGATACTAAGTCCAGCATGTCATCTGGTTGCCTAATTGATCAAGAGTTGCATATACAGTTAATAGAGCTAAAACTAAGTTTTTGTTGCTGTTGGGCTGTGTGTGTGGGGGGGTTGATCTGTGTCTGGGAAACATAAAACATACTCAGGACAAGTGGAAGGAAGTCATTTTTCAATGAAGGTAGAGTGAAATACAGAACAGTGTAGGAAGAAGATAAAGGACCTGAGTACACTATAGTACCACCATCTAAATTTTAGTTCCCACTGGGAAAAGATCCCATCTCTGCACCCAAGTTATAGCTCTGTATAAGTATGCCTTACTTTAAGCAAATACCATATATGTAAACTCAGATTCACAAATTGGATTAATTAGGACTAATGATTAGCTTTGAAAAAGGATATGTTTAATTCCTTTGCCAAAATGTTTTACTTACTACACACCCTTCCTATGGGTTTGCAATCATCCTTAGGCTTTCTGAGTAAAGCTGGAAACCCTCTCCTCTTCCTGCTTCTGACTCCAGAGTATTGCAGGATCATTTGTCTCTGATAATGCTGAAAGGCAACTAGACTGCTTGCCTCCCCTGGGGGTTGACTTTGATGGGAGCACCCTTTCCTATTGGCCCTGGGTTTCTGGTTGCCTTTTTCTGCAGGTCTGAGTTGGAAAAAGCCACTTAGCCAATTTCTCATTGATTTCTGTATCATTTCAATCTGGGGTGAATTTTAAGTTTTTGGGAGACTAGATTTTTGGGAGCTGGACTTCCTTCTTACATTCATGTAGCCATTTTGGCCAGAAGTCCCAACATATGTTCTTTGATGCAGCATGCTCATTCCTGCCTTCCTGTTTTAGCTCATGTTGTTCTACCTGCCTAGATGTTTTTAAGCATTCCTTAAGGACCATATCAAAACCCACCTTCCCTATGACTTTTGTCCTGACAACTCTAGTGAATATCTTCCCTTTCTGACTACTATCAGCACCCTTCCCTTTTTTGTCATACTATATTAATATGTAATTATATTAATTTCAGCATTTTTTGTGTATAGACTTAACAATGGTTCCTAACTTTTATGTATAATACCTTAATGTATGAAAAAACATCTTCCTCTAAAATTCAATGAGCATAGGAACCATGCCAATTTCTTTTATATTCCCTAAGGATCCACCCCATTGATAGGTACATAGTACTCTCTTTTGCTATACCATCACTTGCGTCCTATTCTTTATGTGTGGATACATACCTGCCCCTCCCTTCTTCCCTCTTCCTACCCCTCATCCCAGGACTTTATCCTAGGTCATTTTCTCATTTCTCTGTACATTCTCATTTCATGATCACCACCCTACATTAGTTCAACAATAATTTCAGTGAAGGGGGCTCTCAGAACTCTATATCCACCTTTAATCCCTCTCTGTAATTCCAGTCCCCTATCTCCAATTATATATCCCCAAAGAATCTCAAACTCTTGATGTCCAAAACAGAATTCTCCTCTCTTTTCCTAATTTCCTTAATTCTAGGGGCACTAACCTCCTTTTAATAATTCAAATTTGCAACTCTACAATCTCCTTGGACTCTTCACTCTCACCCTTCTTGTGCAGGCAGTTTTCACACCCTCATACTATTATTCACATTTGTCTCCTTTCTAATCAGACCTTACTTTAAAGTCCACCCCAGGACCATTGTAATAAGTGTCCTCATTGGACTCTTGTCTCCAAGCTCACTTTATGATCAAGCCCTCCAGTTATTCCAAGCTTATAGAAAAATCACCTTAATAAACTTTTTAGTTCATTCAAACTAATCTTGTCTTTTCCTGTACATAACACTCCATTTCCTGACTTCATGCCTTCCCTCCACAATTCTTTCTTGTAGAATTCCTAGCTTCCTTATGTATATAATTTAGCTCAAGTGCTATCTTCTATAGGAAACCCAACCTGATCCCAGCAATTGGTAGTTTCCTCCCTCCCAGAAAAGGATTTCTATCTATTTTGTATAGACTTTGAATTAATGTCCATTATCCATGTTTCATATTTACTTTTTTGTTCATGAGGTTTGCTTTAAAGAAATGTAAGTTCTTTGAGAATCATGTGTTTCTTTTTTTTGTCTTTGTATTCCTAGATTCTTGAAGAATTTTCTGGGGCCCTAAGAGATTTAAGTGAAATCCCATGATCACCCACAGCCAATAACCTATTTGAACTCAAGTTTTCTTTACTACAAAAACAATTTTCTATCTTTTCACCTCTCTTAATATGAAATTACAGAGTCGGCTCTGATCTGCCTTGATAGAAGTTCTTTATTAAATATGTCCTTGTACCAGTGAAATCACAGGTGTGACTGAAAAATAAACAAATCAGTTCCCAGTACCAACACATAATACCTGGCATATAATAGGCTTTTGATAAATGAAGTGAATACTTGCTGAATGACACTAAATTCTCTTTCCTCTCTCTCTCTGTCTCTTTCTTTCTCTCTTGGTCTCTGTTTCTCTCTCTGTCTCCTCTCTCATTCTCTGTCTCTTCCTCTCCCTGCCCTGTTTTCCACATTCTCTTTCTCCTCCCCTCTTTCTCAATCTTCCTCCTTCTATCTCTTTTCTCTCCCTCTCTCTCATTTTCTCTTTCCCTCCTCTTTTCTTCTCTATTTCCTTCTTACTTTTTTTCTTATTTTATCTCTCTCCCTTCCTCCCCTATAGTTCTTGCATGTCTGTTTGTCTCTCCTCCATCCTCTTTTTCTTTCTCTTTTTCTTTGTCTCCTTCTGCCTCCTCTCTCCCTGTTCTCTCTCATTCCAGATAGAATACATATATAATAAATACACACACACACAGAGTGAATTTAATGAAGTTGAAGGAACCTGATCAACGGTATCAAAAAAAGAAGGGGGAAGGGGGAAACTGCCACCTCTAACAATTTACTATCAGCCAGAAGAGATAATAAAAATTGGAAGTTGGACAACAATGTTCAGTTCCCATGTTTGTTGCTGGGTTTTTTTCCATGCCTGGAAAACAGTTGATGCACAAGAAAAATGTGAATATTTCCTGTGAAAATAGAGCCTTAAGGAATACTAGACAATTCTGTTGAAATATTTTTTCATGCTAAATAGGCATCATATTTCATAAAGATTCATAAATATGGAGACAAATTTTGTTTTTCTGGTACTGAAATTCTTTAGCAGTAAAACGGGCCTAATATTATGGAAATAATGCTGACTCTGGGATCAGAGTACTTAGATTCAATTCCATTTCTAATTCTTACTATCTATATGACCCTGGAAAAAGTTTCTGAAGTTTCCTAGGTCTCAGTTTTGTAATATGTAAAATGGGAGAGTCAGACTAGGTTACCTTTAAGTCCCCTTTCCAGTTCTAGATCTATAATAGCATGAAATAAATGTCCTTATAGAAATTGGAGGGAGAACTTTGTTTAACAGAGGGGAAAAAAGAAAGAAAAAAAAGAAAAAAAGAAGAGAAAATAAAGGAATAGAGATAGATAATAAATCAGAGTGAGAGGAAATAGATCTAGGTACATAAGTGTAAGAAAATAAATACATATGTAGGGGATTCAACTTCCATTCTGAAGTAAGGAGAGTGATACTGATTTCTTTTTCCTCTCTCCCCACCCCCAAATCACCAGCTACTTTGTTATTCTCAGACGAAAACAACAGTTGTCAAGATATTTCTTAATTTGATCCTTCCTTCCCAGATTCCTTCCTTAACTTAAAATTCTGTGACTGTCTCAGCCAACAAAATGTTTCTGGAGCTCCTGGGAAGGAAAGTATATAATTTTAAATAAATTAAATCTTTTCCCCATTTGGTCACACCATTATTAGGGTATCAAGTCAATTCAGATTAATATTTCTATTGATGCATGACCATGCTTATTTAGTAGCCTTCTCTTAAGTCCAGAAGATATGTTTAAAAATAAAAAGTCTCATACTTCTTTGGTGTTTTTCTATCTTTAGATAATGAAAAGGGACAAAGAGGAGTCTCCATACCAGATTGCTTTCTAAAGTAACTTTTCATTATAGCAATACTGACAAGTCTTCCTAGCCAAGCTAAGCTCACACACAAATCAACACCTACTAGCTCTTCAGAAAACAGCACGAACCAAGTTGCTGTTTAGAAATAGAGAACACTGAACGACATTGCTGTTGCTGTTGGCATCTGCTGCTATAAATTCAGATCCATGTTGCTGTTTTTAAACCTTGGCTGGGTTTTCATGATAGGGAAAAAATACTAAATCTGCTTTCCCTTCATATGATATCTCCCATCTTCTTTATTCTCTCCCCCATCTTCTGTCTTCTTTTCCTCACCCCTAGCTGTTTTTTCCTCTCAGCCTAACTCCCTGATGGCTATTCATGGAGGTAAATACCTACCTTTGGTTGTGGATTATCTATGTTTTTTAAGTTGAGATGCTGCATTACACTCTTGTTAGAATTAAACAGACCTGGTCAAAACGATGACTAAATTAATAGTAAAATTCTTAAAAAGCTAGGTGATATATGAATAGAGGGCCAGAAGTCAGGAAGACTCCTTTTCCTGAATTCAAATCTGGTCTCAAACACTTCTTAGCTGTGGGACTCTGGGCAAGTCATTTAACATTTACCTCAGTTTCCTCATATGTAAAATGAGTTGGAGAAAGAAATGGGAAACCACTTTGCTAAGTCTTTGCTAAGAAAACTCCAAATGGGTCCATGAAGAGTTGGGTACAACTGGACAACAACAACAAAAACCAAGATGCAATTCCATTTCTAATGCTTACTATTTATATGAGCCTGGAAAAGTTTCTTAAGTTCTCTAGGTCTCAGTTTTGTAGTATGTAAAATGGGGGAACTCTGAAAGACTTAAAATACTGATTAATGCAATAATAATCAACCATGATTCCAGGGAATGACAATAGCATAATGAAGCATAATATCCATCTTGGAACAGAAAGGTGATTGATTAAATATATAGAAGGAAACACACATTTTTAGATGATCAATATGAGAATTTGTTTTAGTTGACTATGAATATTTGTTACAAAATATAGAATCTATATTCTGAATCTTGACCTTCAAGGCTTATCATAATTTGGCTCATGATAAAACCTTTAAAAACTTTTTAAAATTAAATTAAAAATTAAAAAAAAAACTTTCCCCCCTTTTCTATTACTAAGGTGAAAAATACTTGATAATAAAAAAATATACCAATAACAAATTTGACAGGAGCACAGGTCTTTTTCAGTAGAGATAATCTATTTTCAACATCATTTATGGATAATTTATTATAATTTGCTGGAGAGAGATACTGAGAGGTAATATAACCTAGAAGGAGGAAAAGTCATGGTAAATGTGATTATCAGGAGAAAATGGAACTTGATCTAGTAGGTGTTTAATAAATGCTTGCTGATTGACTGAGATGAGTAGAGATCAGGGTGAAGGACATTCCAGAGAGAAAGAAAACTGGAAGAAAGAGGAATGTGTACATTGTGTCTAGAGTTGGAAAGAGAGAGACAATGAACAGAAATGTTTTGTTGAAGTGGTGAGTTTGTATTTTTAAGAGTGAAACAAAAGTTTGTAAAAGTGAGGCTTTATTGTGTAAAAAAAAAATTTACAGGTTTTATCATGAGCCAAATTGTGATAAGTTTTAAAAGTCCAGATTCGAAATATAGATTCTGTTCTGTAAGTAACAGAGAGAGACTGTGGGTTTCTTCTGAGTATCCTATGGCATGCACAAAGTTTTACTTTAGTAAGACTATATCTTTCAGTGCATGTGAGAGGGATTGGAAAAGTGAAAGAATGGAAGCAGAAAGACCAGTGAAGAGATTAATTTTGAAGTGAGTAATAAAGAATGGGATTGGCAATAGGAAACAATTGGGATAATAAGGAAGATAAAATGAAAGAATTGATGAATAGGACTTGATTATGGATCATGAAGAAGAGAGAGTAGAGTCAAATATAACTGTACAGTTTGGGACTTAGATGACTGGAAATAGTTATGTCATTGGTGCAAATAGGACAACATGGAGAGGAAACTGGTTTGGGAGAGAAAACTGATGAGCAGAGTCATAACTAGCATGTTTTATAGCTCATGCAAGCTTTACAAAGATTTTCCTGGGGTAAGGTGCACAAGAAGCTGAAATCAACTTTTAAAATATAAATTCAGTCAGGCTATGTGTATACAAGGATAGAGCTCCAATATCCACCTTCTTTCTTTCTCCTCTTCCTCCTTCTTTCTTTCTTTCTCTTCCTCATTTTTTCTTCCTTTTCCTCCTTATTTCTTTCTCTTCCTCCTCCTTTCTTTCTCCTCCTTTTTTCTTCCTCCTTTTTCTTTCTTCCTCCTCCTCCTGCTCCTCCTCCTCCTCTTCCTCTTCTTTCTTCTTCTTCCTCTTCCTCTTTCTTTCTCCTCCTCCTCCTTCTTTCTTTCTCCTCCTCCTTTCTATCTCCTCTTCCTTTTTACTTCCTCCTTCTTCTTTATCTACTTCCTTTCTCTTCCCCTTCTCCTTTCCCTTCTTCATTGTTGCTATGTTTTTGGGTTCAGTGCTACTAACATTTTTTAAATTTTGATACCCTGAGATAAAGATTCAATTATCTTAACTAGTCATACTCTTGCTGAAGAGTTGAGTTTGAGAAGATTATAGGACATTCAAGTAGATTTGTTCAGTCTGGTAAACATTGAAGAGATTCATTTTAGGAAAGACAGATTAATATTGGAGATATAGATTTGAAAATCACCAATCCATAAGCCACTTGACAAGCACTTATTAAGCACTTACTACATATGTGGCACTTATATAAGAGGTACTGTAGGATGTTTGATAGAAGACTGGCCTTAGTAACAGGAAGATCTAGCTTCAAGTCTCTCTTTTAAATTGGTCAGTCACTTCATTTTTCATCAGGGTCCTAGGTAACTCTCTAAGACTATAAATTGCAAAGCAGATACTGATTTGCATTGATATAGAGAGTTTCCCCAAAAAATGTTTATTGTGCTATTGAAATCACAAGTTCAGTAAAAAAAAAAAAAGTGGTAGACCCTGGGGACCCAAATATGAAAGTGTAATAAAAGTGTATCTGTCCTCAAGAAGTTAACATTCCAGACACCATAAAAAGAGATGGTATCTGGTTATTTTTACTCTCTATATTTAGTCTATATGCTAATTTTTAAAGGGATTTTAAGTTTGAATCACTTTCAGGACCTTAAATATAATTAAAGTGGGTTCCCCAAAGTACTTTCTCTTCTATTTGTTCCTGCTGATGTCTGAATTCTTTTAATGATGAAAAGCACCATTTATTCTGCAATCAGAAATAAGTCAACAAGCATTTATAATTTTTTGTGTGTGTATGAAGGGCTGAGGATACAAAGAACAGCAAAAATAATATCTGCCCTTACAAGTGTATAGTCTAATGGAAATAAGGTCAAAGACAGTGGCTCTGGGAGAGGATAATAAATCTACATTATAGTTTTAAAGCCCAATGTTGACACTTTCTTGAGAATAAATTTTGATCAGGGTGAAGAGAGAAGAGAACAAAAGAGTACAAGGTTCCTGATAAAGATAAAGTGTGGGAATAAAATAGAAAGTAAGCAAGGAAACAGAAGGGAAAGACTAGAAGCAACACAGACAAATAATGACATCATAATTTTGCCCAGAAGTACCTCGTCCACTGACTTTCTACAGAGCCTGGGTTTTCACTACAACAATACTTTTCATGATGGCAGGAATTTCTTGTCAAGGTGTCATTAGGTTAATAAAAGTAAAGAACATAGATTCTTCATGTATTTGTCCAGTGACTGTACAAATGCCTCTGGATGGGGCACAACCCAAATGTTAGTTCTCTGAAAGGCAGAAAGTGTAACACCTTACTTTGGTCCCTCCACTGATTAGGAATAAAGTTGAAAGCTGCCTAGAATTCCTGGGTAGCTATCTAATTTTCCAACTGCCATTCTCAAAAGCTAATGACAACTTTAACAATGTTAAGAATAGATTTTTGATTTGTAGAGGCTAGGAGTCCAGGAAATATTCCAGGAGAGAACAAAGAAAGAGCTACTCATTATATAGGAAAGGAAGGGGAAGCAAGAGGCTTTTTCTGTATAATGGTAGAGAAATAAAGACTTTTTTTTCCTCCAAAAGTGAAATTCAATGAAATAACAAATGGATTCTGAGGGAATCAATTTGAGAACTGTAAAATCATTTTCTCACACTCTTTTCATCATATCTTGGTCCATACATTGATTGGAAAGAGCCTAGGAAATCATCAGAGAATAAAAGTTGTCACTTGCTTCTCACCTGTTCTAGGATTCCATCTGTCCCCCAAGAGGGTACATCCAGTAGGAGATGTGTATCTTACAAAATTAATGATTTTATTTATTTTATACCAAAGTGCTACTGTGTTATTATGCTCATGAAAAAGGACAGCCAGAATGTCATCAACAGCATGTACTGCGTTTACAAAAGAAATGAATATATGCAGTGACATGCAATGACATCTCAGATTTCAGAGAATTTGGCATGTCCATTTCAGAAATGATAGGGGTTTGGCTAGCTTTGAAAGTCAGAATGAAAAACCTAATTCATAAAGGAGTGAAGGTGATAATCTTCCCCCCACGAAGATGGGAAACAATTGGATTATACAAAAACAATTAAGACTGATTAGCTGATTAAAATGAAGAGAACAAGATACTGAGGACTGAAGATAGTCATTTTTTTTATTTTAAGGGACAAAGAAAGAAAGGAGGGGAAGAGAGAGAGACAGACAGAAGACAAAAGAGATTTAGAGACAGAGTCAGGGAGAGAGAGAGAGATACACAGAGAGATCATAACAGAGTGGAGACCATTGTAATTTGCTAGATGGAGTAGAAATGACTCCTTGTTAACAATAAAACAAATAAACTTAGGATTGGGTCACATTATTGTAAATTAATATGAAATTAAAATCCTATTTTATGGTTTCCTTTGTGTAGAAAATATTTCTTAGTAAATGAATAAATAGAAGAATGGAAAGAAAAGTTAATGTAGAACTGGAAAGGATCATAGATGTAGAACTTGAAGGGACCTTCTAGTCCAAACCCCTTCATTTTACAGATTAGGAAACTGAGGCCCAGGGAGGTTAAATGACTTGCCCAACATCATGTATAATCATGAATGTCAGAGGTAGAATCTGATTTGAACTTAGCTCTAATTCTAGAGGCATTGTATCAGGTGATTTGAAATGTGTTAATTAAGAAGGAAACTAATATTTATTAAGTATCGACTATGTGGCATATGCCATGCTTTATAAATATGATTTCATTTGATTCTCACAACAACCCTAGAATATGTGATATTATGACCTCCATTTTACAGAGAAGGAAACTGAGGCAAACAGAGGCTAAGTAGACTTGCCCAGGATTACATAGCACCTAAGAGTCTGAGTCCAGATTTGAAGTGAAGTCTTTTTGATGCATGCATAATTCTCTATCTACTGTGCCACCTGGTAGCCACCAATTAAGAGGATTTTTTAAGAGACCATAATCCTAAAAGATTAAATTAAAACTTTTCTATCTTGTGATCTGAAGGATACAAATAGAGAGGAAGGAAGACAGTTTTTATGTCAGCTCATGTTTTTATCTATCATCTCTTATTTAGCTTCATAGCACCAACGAACTTGAGAGGTCATTTAAGCCATCCCCCAGCTTCAAACAGAATTTTATTAAGTCATCCCAGAGCAATGAGAAACTGTTCTATTTTTAAGGACCTCCAGAGGTCTCTCTTGCAACCTATTTCAACAGAAAGAAATTCTTTGTTTCTTACCAGCCTTTCCTCACTGAAATATAAGATACAAGGCGTGGCACTCAAACTAATACTATAGTTTAAAAGACACACATAAAAGTAGTCTCATTATTTTAATCATACTGAATATCTAGTTGAAAAATCCAGTCACTTGTCAGCTTATATTCAAATATCTAGACTTTAAAAATCAAACAACTGTTTTCTTGATGTCTGGTGTCATTTAAACAAAGTATTCAAAGGTGACTGATTTTTTCTCCTTTTTACTTAGATAGTCAGGTGATATACCACACAATAGTCTCTGATGGGACTCCAATCCTCCCCCTTCAGGGAGTCATTCAGGGAAATGGCAATTATTCACTCATTAACTTTTGTGGAAAAATATCCCAAGAAATTCTTAGAAAAGAAAGATTTGCCTCAGTAATAGAAAACCTCTTGATTTTTTGCAAACCAAAACATGGGGCAGCTAAGTGACACAATGATAGAGTACTAGTCCTGGAGTCAGAAAGACCCCTGGGTCAAATTTTATCTCAGACACAAGGTGTGTGACCCTGTACAAATCGCTTAATTCTGTCTGCCTCGGTTTCCTGATCTCTAAAATGAGCTGGAGAAGGGAATGCCAAACCCCTCCATTATTTCTACCAAGAAAACTCAAAAAAGAAGTTACAAAGAGTTAAACATTAAAATAAAAGAATGACAGCAAACCAAAACCTACTTTCTGTGCAACAAATTGACTTCCCACACAAATGTTTCTTGATATAACCTACATTTAAAAATAGACTCTGCTACCCAATGACAAAAGTAAGTACAATAGATGCTAAGAATAGCATTCTCTTTCTCTTGACTTGTGAACACAGATATATACCCCACTGTGCTTCATGTAAATGCCAGTTTTCAGTCTGAACTTCCGCTGATTTATGGTAATTCAAAGTTTTCAAATAATTATGTCTCAAACCAGATATTAGTCTAGCAGACTGTGACATCACTATAGAGGCTAACACATGAACTCTTTGATTGTACAGACTAATTGAACTAATGGCATATAAATACACAATTACATGACATCCATTGAAATTGATTATTAATACTATTTATTTACATGTGGTCAAAGATATGATTCCTCTTAGGAATATGAAGGTCCTTTTCCATCCAGACATAAAATCTAATTATTTACAAGATTGCATAATTTGCCATCTATTTTATGCAAATTGAATAGCAAACCACCACTAAAAAAAGAAAGGAAGAAGAAAAACAAAAAAGCAAGACAGCAAAGAAAGAAAGAAGAAAGAAAAGAAATGACAGAGACAAAGAGAGAAAAGGAAGGAAAGAAAGAAATAAAGAACTTGGTATGAATTCTGGAAGCTGGAGCTATTTTCATTTTTTGGTAGTTTTATTCTTCAGTATATTCTTATAGGAAAAGGGTCTTACAAATCTGACAAATAATCAGCCTCTAGCCACACTACCAAGTTCAGTAACTTTGTATCTGCTTCAGTATCACTTGAATTAACTTGATTTAGAATATGATTAAAGGAGAAAGCCAAGATTCACTAGATAAGAGGGGTTTGAATATTTCTGTCAGCCTTAAACTTATAGTCAGGCAAAAGAATTCTGGAATTGCCATGAATTCTGGAAGCTGGAGCTGCTTTTATTCTTCAGTATATTCTTACAGGAAAACTTTCTTACAAATTTGACAAATAATCAACCTCTCTAGCTACTCCCAAGTTCAGTAACTTTGTATCTGCTTCAGTGTCAGTTGCATTAACTTGACTTTAAATATGATTAAAGGAGAAATCCAAGATTCACTATTTAGGTAAAAGAGGTTTGAACATTTCTGTCAACATTAAACTTATGGCTAGGCAAAAGAAAAAGCTTAGTCTCTCTCTTGATGTTCAAAGGAAATTGTTACAATTTGTTGTATTGTTGTTATACCTCCACCAAATCTATCTTGGCTTGAATTCACTGCCCTTCCTAGCAGGGATACTTATTAGAGGGCTTTAAGTAACAAACTTAATCTTTCCTTCCTGAAACAATCCAGCAGTGAGCTCATAAACATTTTTGTTAATAATCAGAAGTTTGGCCTTGAAGCCGGCCCACAAAGGGAACATGTGAAGAGCAAAGAGGCCCAGGAGTGAAGCCGGAGTCAAAGCCGGCTTGCTAGCAATCAGAGAGCAGTATCAGAGCCTTACCTTGCCCTTGGGTCACTCCATAGAACTCGGCGGCGATCCTGGCCGCCTCCTTGCGGTTTCCTTTCACAATGTAGAAGTGACTGAGGATAGCAAGGCTGATTTTCACAAAGAGTTTGAAGCAGAAAAGTGAAAGGATTGTGAAGTAGACATTGGACAGCTGCTGGGCAAAAGGACGGCTTTCCTCTTCCATAGACATGGCTGCTGGAGATTGTGTGTTAGGACTGAGATCCAAGTCCCAAATGTGCCTGGCTTTGGATGCCCTGGGCCCTGAGCAGCTGATCCTAAGGAAGGAGGATATCAAATGGTCATGATGTGGCTGCTCAAAATATTTATACTGTCCATAAAAGTTCACTGTGCCCTCCTATTGGCCTAACAGTACTACACAGATGCTGACTTATCACATGTTTTATTTCCAGAACTCTTGGCTTTCCAGCCTCAATTAAAAAAAAATTATATTCTCAGCCCTCTATAAATTTGTATCTTTTTTTTTATTGCACGTACAAAACATAATGGGAAGGGCAGTAGTCTGGGAGTTGGGACACTTAGATTGTTGGTGGATGAATTTGGGTGTTATTCCCTGCTTAGACCTCACTTTCCTGAGCTTTAAAATGCAGGGGATGAATTATATGCTCTCTAAGGCCCTGACCAGTTCTAACTGTATAAAAACCAATGAATAATTTGGAGAATATGATCAAATTAAAACTAAATGAAATATTTTTTTTCTTTTCCAAGAGTTTAGAGCTTTTCCTGAGACTAGCTTTATAGAATCATAAATTTAAATCTAGAAGCATCTTTTGAAACATTCTAGTTAAGGGTTCTGTGAATAGATTTCCAGGAGTGGGAACTTGAATGAGAAAACGACATTACATTTCCCTCCCTCCACTAACTGAAATATAGTCTTTCCTTCAATTACAAATTAAAAACAAAGAAACAAACGTATTATCTGAGGTATCCATTGGTTTTTACCAGACTGCCAAAGGTGTACATGATATCAAACATGACCGAGAATTCCTGCTCTCATCTAACACCTTTATTTAAAGGATGAGGGATGTCAGGTTTATCAAGAAGAAATAACTTAGCCATGGTGACAAATATAGGAAATGGCAGTCAGGATTGGAACATAGATGCTTTGACTATCACTATTTCTATTTAAGTCATGGCTGTAATGGGACCAATGAAATACCTTTGGATTAAATCATCAACCACCAATAGTCAGTATGACTTGGGGGACCACAATGATTCTTCATCAGTCTGACTCTTGGTATTTGACTGTTGTCAGAGATAACAGATTTGACCTACAAATATCCAGATTTGGATGCCCCACAAATACTATTGACACTGTTCCAAAAGAATTAAGAACTTAGCAATGGAATGTTAATTCCATTACAAATAAATGGAATATTTATTTTTAAATCTTAAATTTTTATTTATTCATTTATTTATTTATTTTGGAATTATTTATTTTTATTTGTTTGGAATGTTTTTAAATAAAATCAAGTGTTTTGTTTGGATTTTCCAAAAAGAAAATTTTGACCAAAATAAAGACACATTTTAAGCCTATAGTGTGTGACACTTGTCTTATAGATTTATTTTACAAATGAAATGAAAGTGGCTTCCTAATAGGTACTATTTATAGCTAAAAAGAGTAATAAGAATAAATATTGAGTAAAATAATGTTAAATGGCAGCTCCTGTTATTAAAGCTAAAAAATAATATATGCCAAAATCCAGACTGATATTTTACTCATTTGGAATAATGTGATGGGGTTTGGACTATGCCTCTCTTTCTCTTAGATTCGTTAAAGCAACAGATTCCCAGAGCAGCAGCCAGGAACAGGGAGGATCTGAGACTTAATGTTATAGCTTTGAAATTTATATCCAGGGGCAAAAAGTAACTTTTAGCATGATAGAATAGGATTAAGTTAATCTAAGGATGACTTTGCTTCCAGCCTTACTTTTGTATTAAAGAAAAGGGTAGGAAATTTCATACCTAAGACAAAGTTAGTAAACAAAATATCTACTCTTTTCCCATGATACCAACTTACTTTCAGGGAGTAAGTTCAGGTAAGAAGGTAAATATCACAAAAACAATAGTGATGATGAGAAAACATTTGTATGGTTCTTTAATATTTACAAAGAATGGTCTTCCCAATAACCAATCCTGTAGATAGTATAAATATTATAATCTTGATTCTATAGATGAGGAAGCAGAGTGGTAAAGTGATTTACCCATAGACAAGGAGAATCTAGTTATTACTTATTTTGGTATCACTATGAGAGAGAAAATTAGAACTGATGGATCATTGGTCTGACAAAAGATGAGATTATTTATATTCTTATGAAGATGGAGGTTGAAGATAATATTTACAAAGAATGGTCCTCCCAATAACCAATCCTGTAGATAGAATAAATATTATAATCTTGATTCTATAGATGAAGAAGCAGAGTGGTAAACTGATTTACCCATAGACAAGGAGAATCTAGTTGTTACTTATTTTGGTATCACTATGAGAGAGAAAATTAGAACTGATGGATCATTGGTCTGACAAAAGATGAGATTATTTATATTTTTATGAAGATGGAGGTATGAAGACCTAGATTCTGTGAACTTGTTTAAAAACCCTCTCACTGTATTTTAATATAATTGATTTTCTTTGTGATCCTTTGTATTTTATTTTGTGTACTTAAAGACATTATTCTGAGGATGGGTCCACACTGTTAAAGGGATAACCCTCATAGGGCATGTGATGATTAGCTCCAATTAGCTTCTTGATGGGCATGATGATATTTGATTCCAAATTTCCAGAAAGCTCAGAATGCTCTGAGTCACTATGCTAACCAGTTCAATGATGTACATGTAGAAATAATTCTTTCCTTAGTCATATTCCTGGTGCCTGTCTAAGGTTTCAACCCTTCTGCTTTACCAGTAAATGTTATTAAAAATAATCATTTCCGTACTAGTTAGTCAGAAGTTTAGATTCTTCCATATTAGAAATAATTGTTTTTCCAAGACTGTTGATATTTTTATGGTAATTTAAAAACTCAATTGATTTTTTTGGTTCAAGAAATTTCATTTTCCTGGCATTCAACTTCAAACTATAGGAGATTCACCTTTAGTGTTTTTCTTGATTGATATCTCTATCCCCTTTCTCAGTGTACCCGCCCTCTCTGTATGCTTTTCATTACTTTCAGTTTCATGAATCATAAAATTTAATAACTCATATTTAGTTGGTTTTTCAGCTTGCAGATTATGTTCAATATTCAGCAAACCATATGAGTATAAAGGTTAATTATTATTGATAAGGAAACTAAGTCTCAAAGAGGGTCAGTAATTTGGAGGAGGTCATACGTCTAGTAGGGATTAAAGACAGCTAGGTCTTCTCATTCTGGACTCCACATACATTCCATGTTACCTATGGATATAGAGAGAAGCAAGATAAAGTGAAACGTGCTGAACTCGAGAAGCTTGGGTTCATATTCTACCTTTAATATCTAGCTGTGTGATGACAGGAAAGTCATTTAACTTCTCTGAACTTCAGTTAGCTGCTTCATCTATAAAATGAACACAATATAAGAGAGAGAAGTATAAAAGCCCTCAGCAGCCAGCTAGTCCTACTTCCTGATTTTGCAGAAGAGGAAACTGAGACATAGCAAGGATAATTGACTTGTTCAATGCCATAAAGCTAATATGTATCAGAGAAAAGATATATGTCTATAGTATCTATCAGTCAGTTCAATTTACTCTCCAGATTGTTTTCCCATCTGGGAGAAATCTCTTGCCTTGAGTCATGAATCCCTTGTCAGTATTACAATTTCAGAAGAGGCACCTGTCACAATTATTTTACTCTAAATTAGATTTATTCTTCAAATGATTTCCCTACCACTTTGTGGTAGCCTTGTGCCCCACTTTCCAGCTCCTCCTTCTGTGTTGTCTTCTCTTATCAAAATGTTTGGTCCATGAAGGCAGGGCCTGTCTTGCTTGCTTATATTTATAACCCCAGTATTTAGTGCTTAATAAAAGTTCACTTTATCTACTTATCTACTCTTCTATCCATTAATGCATTCATCCATCTATCTATCCATCTATTCATCTATCTATCCATCTATTCATCTATTCTATCTATCTATCTATCTATCTATCTATCTATCTATCTATCTATCTATCTATCTATCTATAGTACATACTTAATAGTGTGGTTGTGAGGGTAGAAGGAGATAGTGTATGTTAGGCTTTGTTAACCTTGAAGTAGTTATCTAAA